>OAMR01000906.1:351364-366035 GCA_900205405.1 Echinochloa crus-galli | reverse complement strand
CACTCTGAAATTTCTGCTAGGAAGCTCTCTCTCTCTCAAGATTCTTTGCTCACATGAAGATGCCAATGCTCATCTCCAGCATTTCCTGGAGATTTGCAACACCTTCACCATCCGCGGAGTAAGTATCGATGCCATTCGCCTTCGTTTATTTCCATTCTCATTATTAGGCAAGGCGAAACAATGGTTTTATGCTAACAGCGAGGCTATAGACACCTGTGATAAATGCACTAGCGCGTTCTTGCTAAAATTCTTTCGAGTTGGGAAAACCAATGCCCTCCGGAACAAAATTGCTAGTTTCCAGCAGTTAAAAGATGAAACAGTCCCGGAGGCATGGGATCGCCTCCAGGACTATATTTCTGCTTGTCCTCACCATGGTATGCAGAGTTGGTTCATAATCCAAACTTTCTATCACGGGCTGAGAAATTCTGCCCGTGAGTACCTGGATGCTGCTGCTGGAGGCTCGTTCTTCTCTCTTGAGGAGAGTCGTGCGAAGGCCCTCATAGAGAAGATGGTCGAGAACCAAGGTTGGTCCGACGACCGGACTCAACCAAAGACCCGAGGAGTTCACCAAGTTGAAGCTCTGGACATGCTCGCTGCCAAGATGGACCTCCTGATGAAGAAACTGGAGGCCCCTGCTCAAGAAACGGTGCAAGCCATGGACGCTCGCATGACCTGCGAAGTCTGTGGCAACACTGGCCATTCGGGGAATGACTGCCCCGAAACGCGAGAAGATGCCCACTACGTCAACAACTCCAACAACAACGGGTACCGACCGAACAACTACGGCAACCAAGGCTGGAATCCGCGCCCAAACCTCCCTTTTGAGAGGCCTCAACAAGGTAACAATTTCAATTCCAGCAATTTCAATAATCAGCCGTCTCTTAGAGATCTTGTGTTTGGCCAGATGAAAATAACTGAAAACATCAATAAAAAGCTTGCTGCTAATGATAAAACTCTGGAAAGCATAGACTCTAGGATGGAATCGTTTTCTTCCGCCATGAAAAATCAGCTGAGCTTTAATAAAATGATAGAAACTCAAGTCGCTCAGTTAGCTGCTGTTGTTCCTGTCACTTAATCGGGGAAGATTCCGGGGCAACCCGAGCCTTCCATCGAGACAGTGAATTTCATCACTACCAGGCATGGTAAGATGTCTCGTAGTGTCTTCCGAACTAACCACGCAGGGAAGCTCGCACGCATCCAAGAGCTGACACCAAGATGGACCTACCTGCCGAGAGCTGCAAAAAGGGCGATCATTAAGACCTCTCCGGATAGGAAGGAAGATCCCGGAGTGCCCATCATTCAGTGCTCGATCTGGAATCGTCGCATTGATGATGCACTTTGTGATCTGGGGGCAAGCGTCAACATCATGTCTAAGGTATTATTTAAGAAATTACGCTACCCTACTTTGTCACCTACTACTCTGATAGTCTCGAATATCTGTTCACTAGTAATCTTGCCAAAGCTTCCCTGCGGAAATATAAATTACGATATCTCGGAATACTCCCAGGTGAAGTGCTGCAGCGGTGATTCTGTGTGCTTGCAGAATATTTTTATATTTTACTAAGCCATAAGGAAAACCACTGAAACACTCCTTACCCTAGTACCAGGATTCTCAATTCTGATATTGGATCGTAAGAAGTGCCAACACTTGTCTAGTCGTGTACGCTTCTCTGATAGTCTCAAATATCTGTTCACTAGTAATCTTGCGAAAGCTTCCCTGCGGAAATATAAATTACGATACCTCGGAATACTCCTAGGTGAAGTGCTACAACGGTGATTCTGTACTAGCCATAAGGAAAGCCACTGAAACACTCCTTACCCCAGTACCAGGATTCTCAATTCTGATATTGGATCATAAGAAGTGCCAACAATGAGACGGAGCTTCGCCGCCGCTTTCCATCGCCGCCCCGTCACTCGACCACGCCGTCCACGTGAAGGCCGAGCCGCCATCGGCCATCGTCGTCGACTCGCTGCCTCCGTTGCCGGTTCGAGCACCCGTCCCCACCTCGAGCTTCCCCGCGTCGAGCCGCGTCTACTCCGCCACCTCTCGTCGCCGAATCGACGCCGGAGCTCCTCCCCCGCGAACGCCCCTCGCCGCCGACCCACTGCCTCCACCGGACTCCAAATTCTGGCCACCCCCGTCGATGTCCCGCGCTGATGAGCACATCCGCGTGATCCCCTTTCCCTCCTCTCCCCCTGGCGCACCTCGCCCGAGTCCCCGTCCCCTGAATCGCCGGCGAGCTGGAGAACCCGAGCCGCCGGTGAGCCCCTGTTCTGTTCAAAGGGAGAAGATGACATTCTCGCGTTTTAGCCCCTGAAGAAATCCTAATTCCCTTAGATCGATTCATGTGTCATGCGCAAGTTGCAGGAAACCCCCTACAAGAATTCCCCCTTCGCACTTAAATCCCACCCGAACTCTTTTACAGATCTAACCCCTAGGTTTCCTCTATTCTCAGCAATTGTTCACTGAGTCTACGAGATCTTCTAAGCTAGCCCCTGAGATCTAGGTTTAATTACGCCTAGGTCCCTATAACATTGTTTTATGCATAGATTATACGTTTTAACTCCATTTCAATCCGTTTTCGTTGCGTTAAGTTTATACCAACTTAAACTATGAGTTAGTGCTGTTCTTTAACATACAAAATGTTTCTGAATTTTTATTTAATATTAAGTTGATTAAATGTTATCTAAATGTGTTTCTTAAATAAGATCTAATTAAGGTTTATACTCCGGTTTTTCATATTAATGTTAACATGATTAATATTTATCGAATTAGTTTTCTAAATAAAGTATAATTAAGTTCCATCTCGGTTTATAAAGTGATATTAACTTGATTAATGATTATTTAACTTGCTCTTTCTAAATTAAAATCAATTTAGAGTTAAACTTCGGATTTCATAAATAAATGTTAATTTGATTAATATCAACATGAATATGTTGTGAATAATTAATTTGACTAGTTCAACAACGCTCATAAAATTATTCGATTAGATGCTATCGCATATTTTAAGTTAATGTTTAATGTGATATAATTTATACATAAACAATTATAGATAAAATATGATTAGGTTCTACCTCGGTTTTATAAATTCAAATATAATTTGAATTAATTATAATAGGTGTTTCTATGGAATATCCTTTAATTAAAATAAATGAAGTTTATAGTCTTTAATTAAATACAAATCTTGCGATAGTTGCATCTTTTCAACCGTTACTCCGTTTTCAGCGATTCTTGCGCTCACGTGACCATGAAACCAAGCCCTTCCGCGTAGTCCTCTCTTCTAAAGCTTTTCCTTTGATTGCTGTAATGTTCTTAGTTGTATATTGTTTGCTTGTTTAGCTACTTGTGTGCTTGATGCTTGCGGCGACTAGAAGGAACACGTTGCTCGTAACATCAAGGAGAAGAGCTTGAATATCAAGTGCGAGAGTAATTATATTGGATTTGAGGCAAGTTATAGCACGAACAATCCTTGCTACCTACACACTCTTTAATCATTTATTTCATACATGCATGTGTCTAAATTGATGTACCTTTAAGGTTGTTCCTAGTATTGATTATCCTGTCCTTGTTTACCATGGGTTTATGCATATGGGTAGAATATTTGATATGCGCAGCTACTGTCACCATTGTTGAATTGTTAAATTTGACTTAACGGTTCACTTCAACATGATGATAAAACTTGCTTTTTAGCAACATGGATCAGGGAGCTAGGGCGTGCGCTTCGTGCTTGGCCCTAGTGTCTCCCTCTAAGGACCAGTTCTTAAAGCGGCAACCCAGGAGCCTGTCGCCACCGCCAGAACTATAATGGCTCTGGTCTTGGACAAGTAGCTTGTACGACTCTAGCTTGGCAGTGGTTACCGACGGGCCGACGGCGTTGTGGGAGGCAAGGCGCGGGGTGTTTTCACGATTCCACCGAGGACGGTAGCCCTGTTGGCTAGGTCTCGTTAGACCCAGTCCCGTGTTGGGAGTCTCAGTTATTGAGAACTCCACACGTTGCGCATTGTTGGGTGGATTCCCATGCTCTGGACGCCATCGACCCCCTTACAGTGGACTCCGTAGGCGTACGTCAATCTCGGTGCCTAAGGACTCACCACCTTGTAGTACCCCAGCGGCTACTGTCTTGTTAGGGTGTCTTGTGAAAAGCTTCGAAGCGTCGCTATGCGATCACACCTCGGAAGTGTGGTTTAAGAGGTTTGGCCACCTCGGCATGGTTGGGTTTAAAGTTCTTTGAACTTTTACGCGACTGGTGGGTAAAGGGCGAAACCTCTGCAGAGTGTAAATCTATCATGATAGCCTGGCACACATATAGTAGCATTCGGGTTTCTGTGTAAATCCGGGTGTGACAGATTGGTATCAGCGCTATGCTGACTGTAGGATCGCAGCTTAGTTAGAACGGTTGATCAAACTTTAGGAGACTACCATGATTGTCATACGCATCATCTAGTTACGCTTTTCAAAACCCAGTGATGTCAGTCTTATGTGAATCTTGTCTGTAGGTGATTGGTTTGGTTGTCATTATGCTCATGCGTGATTTGCTTCTTTGTAATGAGTGTAGTTGGGCTCCCTCTCTTTTTCCCTATAAATCCTTGTTTTCTTGCTATCTTCTCTCGCAAATGGATGAAGAAGATTAGAAGAAGTAGAAGCTTCGCTACTAAATCAACACTGAAGATGAAGAAGCATGGTGAACCAACTCCTGAAGATCTCTATTTCCATAATTTTGTTGTTCCATTCTACTCCTTGTTTCTACTATCTTCGAATCTCGAGACGAGATTCAGTTTAAGGGGGGTAGTTTGTCACACCCCAAAATTTTCGAATTTTGGGTTGTGAATTTTTAATATAATTAATACGACAATTTTCTTAATTTTCTAAAATTTTCCAATCTTTATTTAATTTACAGGGAATTTATAATAAAAAAATAATATATTTGTGAAATATGAATAAATTGCTTGTGTTGCATTCATGCTGGCTGCATTGAATTTTGTTTGTGTGTGGTTCGAATTAGAATTTAAATCTAGTTTAAATTCAAGTTTGAATCGCTTTGTTTTGAGCTCTAGAAAAGTTGTTTCGGACCGAGTTTGTTTGTGCCCCTCGAACTCTTCGTTCGGTCTGTTCCTCTTTCCTCTATTTTTCTCTCCGCAGCTCAGTAGCTTCTTCCCTGGCCCAGTCCCTCAACCGGCTCCGCAAGCCCAACCAGCCAGGCGGCCAATCACTCTCCCGGCCCAGCGCCCAACCCCGCGGCCCAGCGCCTCCCTTTCTCCACTTGCGGCCCAGCCCAGTAACACCACCAGCGCCCCCGGCCCGCCTCCTATTCCTCCGCTCGGCCCAGCTCCGGCCAGCATATGGCCCAGCGAACCGCCCACCGAGCCGGCCCAACTCCCTCCCTCTTTCGGCCTAGCCTTGCCCGCCCTGCGCCACCAGGCGCTGTGCGTCGCCGCCGCCAAGCCGAGGCCTTGGCGTGCGTGCCGCGGTCGCCTGGGCGCTAGCGCCACCTCGGCATCCGAGCTCCACCCGCGCTCCTTCGGCCCTACATAAGCCGCCGACCGCCATCGCTTCTCATCATCCCACCAACGCCGCTCCATCCCCCTGCGCCTCTGTCCTCTGCTCTGCCGCCCTCTCCTCTGTGCCGAGCGCCGCCGCCGCCATTGCCGACAATTCGCCGCGCTCGCCGCACGCCGGGGGAAGCCATCACCTCCATGAGCTTCCCCTCGACGAGACGGAGCTTCGCCGCCGCTTTCCATCGCCGCCCCGTCACCCGACCACGCCGTCCACGGGAAGGCTGAGCCGCCATCGGCCATCGTCGTCGACTCGCCGCCTCCGTTGCCGGTTCGAGCACCCGTCCCCACCTCGAGCTTCCCCGCGTCGAGCCGCGTCTACTCCGCCACCTCTCGTCACCGAATCGACGCCGGAGCTCCTCCCCCGCGAACGCCCCTCGCCTCCGACCCACTGCCTCCACCGGACTCCAAATTCCGGCCACCCCCGTCGATGTCCCGCGCTGGTGTGCACATCCGCGCGATCCCTTTTCCCTCCTCTCCACCTGGCGCACCTCGCCCGAGTCCCCGTCCCCTGAATCACCGGCGAGCTGGAGAACCCGAGCCGCCGGTGAGCCCCTGTTCTGTTCAAAGGGAGAAAATGGCATTCTCGCGTTTTAGCCCCTAAAGAAATCCTAATTCCCTTAGATCGATTCATGTCTCATGCGTAAGTGGCAGGAAAC
Source organism: Echinochloa crus-galli (assembly GCA_900205405.1). Lineage (NCBI taxonomy): Eukaryota > Viridiplantae > Streptophyta > Magnoliopsida > Poales > Poaceae > Echinochloa > Echinochloa crus-galli. The sequence goes on along the minus strand of OAMR01000906.1, from coordinate 359,823 downwards.
CCCCTACAAGAATTCCCCTTCGCACTTAAACCCCACCCGATCTCTTTTACACATCTAACCCCTAGGTTTCCTCTATTCTCAACAACTGTTCACTGAGTCTATTAGATCTTCTGAGCTAGCCCTTGAGATCCAGGTTTAATTACGCCTAGTGTAACAACCCTAAAAATACCCTTAGGATTTGTTGAGTGCAAAAATGTGAATTTAAAAATTTTTGGTGAATTGTTGTGCATGCAAACCAATATTTAAAATTAATTCTATTTGCTCCCTAAATTCTTAAGCAATTTAAATTTGAAATTTAAAATCAATTTGAAGTGCTAAGGATGAAATAGTGTGATTTGAGTTATTTGGATTTATTTGGATTTTTGGTTGGTTTGAATTCAAATTCTAGATTTGAATTCAAACTCTAACTATTTAAACTAATTGTCAAATCTTCCTAACTGTTTGTGGGCCAAATCTCCGAGCCAAGTCCGAGAAACCACCCTGATCTTTTCTTTCCCGAGCCAACCGACCGAGCGGCCCAGCCGGCCTTTCGGCCCAGCTGCGGCCCAGCCTTCACCCCCTTCACCGCGTCGCCTCCGCGTCGCTCCTTCTCTCTCTGACGTGTGGACCCCACCTGTCAGCTTTCTTCTCTCTCTACCGAGTCGGCCACACCTGATCCTGTGCACCTGGCTCACGTGAACCAACCGCACGGCGCACGGTGGACCGAGTCCACCAGAGCGGTTCCAGCAGCGCCCCTTCGTGGGCCTAAAGTTGAACCTTAAGTCCAGTTAACCACCCTAAACTATCTTGGCTCATTCACCTTTCGGCCCAATTCCAGCCCAGCCAGCGTTTAATATTTTTCCTTTTCTTTTAACTGCGCTGACGTATGGCACCCACATGTCATACTCTGCGAGTCACTGACACATGGGGCCCACTGACCAGAGCTGACCGTTGACCGTCGACCCGTTGACCGTTGACCAGTCAACGCTGACGTCAGCAGGGCCCACTGCTGACGTCATCCTAGGCGGACCCCACTGCTGATGTCAGCATGACGTCATGCTGACGTCAGCAGGCTAATTATTTATCTGTTTTTCTTTTTTGGAAATTATTTAAGATTTTCAGAAAATGATTTAAACTTCAAAAATTAATAATAAATCAACCGTAGCTCAGAAAAATATGAAACCAGTTTCTATATTTTTCTAAAATCATGATCTACGCGTTAGTGTAGAGTTTGGTGTTATTTGGGTCTTCTTTCACCGCCGTTTCGGTGTTTCTTTGCTAGTAGTCGCGCCTTATTTTATTTTTACGCAACCTTAGGAGCTCCGGAGAGTCAGGAGGAGCCGGACCACTACAACAACTGCTTCAACGAAGACAAAGACCTTTGCCCAGGTTCACGCCCGACCATCTCTGAAATACCTATTAGACATGCAAACTAGTATGCTAGCGCTTTACTTTACTCGCATGATAAACCTGCACTGCCTTTGTTATTATCCTATTACCTTGCTACCTACTACTCACTTTACGAAATATGCTATGCTATGCATGTGTTGGGATGGTTGTGATTTGATCCTCTTGGCGTGAGTTGTGGGTGGTTTGGGAGGAGTAGTGCAGCTAGGCGGTGTAAGCGAGTAATAACAACTCGATCGTTTGATCGAGGTGCTTGGGGACTGCACTCGGGCAGTCCCTACAGAGTACTTGTTGCGGGTACATGGTTCTTGGATATTGGTACTTGAGGAGTACTTGAGGAGTTTGGGCGGCTATACCTGTTATGGGTGCCGATTGCGGACCGTTGCGGCGGATCGCTTATGACGCAGATACTCGCTTTACCGACAATTAAGGACCGAGTCGAGTTCCAACTTTGGACGTGGGAATACCGTGCTCACCATCTACCCAGTATGGGGACGGTTCCAGCAAGCCTACTCTAGTACGGCGCCGAGACTGTAGGAGAATCGAGCTTGATATGTGTAGGGGGGAATCGTTGCGGCGTATTCTCCCTGATTTACCACGGCCCCCGACTGGCCCCGGTGGGAAGGTTTCACGACCCTGGGGCAGATGTTAGATTGGATGTTTCCCGAGCCCAGGGAGACAGGATTAGCGCCGTTACTGTTTAGGGTCTTTCCTGTGGGCTGTGTCTCAGGTTGGTTGCGGACTAGCCTTGCAGCCCGGATGGATTCCTGGAGTGCCACCTCTGCAGAGTGTAAACTATACGTATAGCCGTGTCCACGGTTACGGACGACTCATTTCTGATAAGTTCCGACTAGCATGGGAATCTGCTTTCTTACCTCATCCTTTGTTTTGGGTTATGAGAGATTGGTCCAGCTGAGGCTGTTGAGACAAGGTGGGGAGGGAGCTCACCGAGTCGACTAGAGAGAGAAAGGTGTTGGTGATTAATGTCTGCGGGAACCTGCAGTGGCAGGACGAGCCCGATGGGAAAATGTGAGGTTGACGGGTGGTTTTGGGGAGTGGATGTGCTTGTGAGGAAGGAGTTGGTGATGATTTGAATATTGGGTTATTGCTGATGCTTGCATAAGAAAACCCTGGCTCAAACCTTGATTATTTCTATACCCTAGATTAGGCCACTTTAAAGCTTGCATCATATTATAGTTGGTGACGTGGACCTATCCCATTTCCTTGGGGACAGACTTTGGGTTCTTAGGTGAAGGCCCCGACCATGAGTTCAACCAGGACGGGTGGTACGACTGAAGGGAGCGTGCTACGCTCAAGGATGCCTATGGCGGAGTGGACCCTGATGATCTAGCTACCGCTGCGCAGTTGTTTCTTATTGTCGATTTAGCCTAGAGGGCTTGTACCAGACGCTAAATTTTATATATGTCATGTAATCGATCTTTTATCGTTGTATGGATGTGATATTCGACTGAGATGAGTTCTGTACGAGATAGCTGCTATTCCTGGGACTATCTCGAGGGTACAGGGAGTCGGATTCTCGTCGTTGAGGATCCGGTTCGTCACACCTAGGTCCCTATAACATTGTTTTATGCATAGATTATACGTTTTAACTCCGTTTCAATCCGTTTTCGTTGCGTTAAGTTTACCTCAACTTAAACTATGTGTTAGCGCTGTTCTTTAACATCCAAAATGTTTCTGAATTTTTATTTAATATTAAGTTGATTAAATGTTATCTAAATGTGTTTCTTAAATAAGATCTAATTAAGGTTTATACTCCGGTATTTCATATTAATGTTAACATGATTAATATTTATCAAATTAGTTTTCTAAATAAAGTATAATGAAGTTCCATCTCGGTTTATAAAGTGATATTAATTTGATTAATGATTATTTAACTAGCTCTTTCTAAATTAAAATCAATTTAGAGTTAAACTTCGGATTTCATAAATAAATGTTAATTTGATTAATATCAACATGAATATGTTGTGAATAATTAATATGACTAGTTCAACACCACTCATAAAATTATTCGATTAGATGCTATCGTATATTTTAAGTTAATGTTTAATGTGATATAATTTATACATAAACAATTATAGATAAAATATGATTAGGTTCTACCTCGGTTTTATAAATTCAAATATAATTTGAATTAATTATAACAGGTGTTTCTACGGAATATCCTTTAATTAAAATAAATGAAGCTTATAGTCTTTCACTAAATACAAATCTTCCGATAGTTGCATCTTTTCAACCGTTACTCTGTTTTCAGCGATTCTTGCGCTCACGTGACCATAAAACCAAGCCATTCCGCGTAGTCCTCTCTTCTAAAGCTTTTCCTTTCATTGGTGTAATGTTCTTAGTTGTATATTGTTTGCTTGTTTAGCTACTTGTGTGCTCGATGCTTGCGGCGACTAGAAGGAACACGTTGCTCATAACATCAAGGAGAAGAGCTTGAATATCAAGTGCGAGAGTATTTATACTGGATTTGAGGCAAGCTATAGCACGGACAATCCTTGCTACCTACACACTCTTTAATCATTTATTTCATACATGCATGTGTCTAAATTTATGTACCTTTAAGGTTGTTCCTAGTATTGATTATCATGTCCTTGTTTACCATGGGTTTATACATATGGGTAGAATCTTTGCTATGCGCAGCTACTGTCACCATTGTTGAATTGTTAAATTTGACTTAACGGTTCACTTCAACATGATGATAAAACTTGCTTTTTAGCAACATGGATCAGGGAGCTACGGCGTGCGCTTCGTGCTTGGCCCTAGTGTCTCCCTCTAAGGACCAGTTCTTAAAGCGGCAACCCAGGAGCCTGTCACCACCGCCAGAACTATAATGGCTCTGGTCTTGGACAAGTAGCTTGTACGGCTCTAGCTTGGCAGTGGTTACCGACAGGCCAACGGCGTTGTGGGAGGCAAGGCGCGGGGTGTTTTCCCGATTCCACCGAGGACGGTAGCCCCGTTGGCTAGGTCTCGTTAGACCCAGTCCCGTGTTGGGAGTCCCTGCGATGGGGAACTCCGCACGTTGCGCATTGTTGGGGTGGATTCCCGGGCTCTGGACGCCATCGACCCCCTTACGGTGGACTCCATAGGCGTACGTCGATCTCGGTGCCTAAGGACTCACCACCTTGTAGTACCCGCGGCTACTGTCTTGTTAGGGTGTCTTGTGAAAAGCCTCGTAGCGTCCCTATGTGATCATACCTCGGAAGTGTGGTTTAAGAGGTTTGGCCACCTCGGCATGGTTTGGGTTTAAAGTTCTTTTGAGCTTTTACGCAACTGGTGGGTAAAGGGTGAAACCTCTGCAGAGTGTAAATCTATCATGATAGCCTTGCTCAGGGTCACGAGCGCCTGGATCCTTTTTGATTAGAAAGATGATGTTGATTTATGCTTAATGTCACTTATACCTCATTAATTGGGTTGCAACTGGGTTCTCATTCACTTGTAGTAACTTGGACAATGTTGAAACGAACCAACTAAAAGTGCTAATGCAGTTAAGCCGTGTCTAGCCTTTTTGGGCCTTCATACACCCGTGATATACTTGCTAAGTAAGACATTTACTTATGCTTGCTATTATTCAACAAAATCCCGGATGGGTAACAGATGAAGTGTCTTCTTCCGTACTATTGAGCTGTAGTCAACCAGTCGGTGTCCCTGTGGACTTGAGGCTCTACCTGTTGAAAGAGTTAGACTTCCGCTGTGTTTTAGGTAAACTCTGATGTAAAACTATTTTATTCGAGCATATGTACTCTGTTTATCATATTTGTTAACTATATGTGTTCTGTGGACTTCCTGAGCACACATATAGTAGCATTCGGGTTTCTGTGTAAATCCGGGTGTGACAAAACGCCCCAGCGTTAATTAAAAGGCATGAAGGTTTATCATTTTACAGCGCTGAAACAGAAGGAACAAAATCTTTTTAAGATTACTCTCCTCCCCTTTCAGATTGAACCCTGCAGAGCCACCTTTTACTGAGCTTTGCATCCAGTTTACCCATCTGTCACTAAAACCCCTAGATGAAAGGATCTCAAACATAAACTCTCAATATGTGCTCATGCAGGTCTATATGTATCTAAAAAATTTTAACATAAAGTAATTGTTGTTGTGAAACTGAATAGGCATTGTGCTATTTGTCCACTACATATTTATTTTTCTTACATATATGCATACACCAAGTTTTCCATGCTGCTGTATTAATATTTATGTGCACGTGTAGAGAATCCGAATTTACAGGAGAGGTGTCGACTGTTCTAGTCGAAAGTCGTGGGGAAGCAGTACACTACTTCTCTTGTCAATTGGACAAGGGTGTTATAGACGTTACTACCCTGGCAGATGTTAAAGAATCGCTTGGATTTGAGCAGCGGGACTACATGTATTACATGAAGAGAAATGAAGATGATACCAGTAGAGCGAGTCTTATAGAAATTAAATCTAAGAAAGATATACTTCAAATGATTCGGTATGTGGGTTCAACCAATGAGAGGAAATTAAGGTTGGTCCTGTCAAAAACAGCTATTGATGCAGGGGCGGTTAGTGTTACACCCCTGAAACGACAAAGGAGGCATGAGCCTAATGGTGCTTATGGTTATTTTTCTGATGATGAAGAGTACTTTCATCTTGATGAATACAAAAATTGGCTTGAAAAACAAGACGACGAATGTGGTACGTATGTTGATTGTTCTACACTAGCAACATGTAGCCTTGACTGCACATTATTCTCATACCAGTGTTTCTAATTAATTTGCAGACCTTCACGATGAGTTCAGGGAGGATACAATTACAACGTTCGGTAAATGGTTAACTAGTATCAGAGCTATCAAAGGAGTTAGTAAGTCCTTTATCCTTGTCGACTGCAGCTTATTTGTGATGAAAAATGTGAACCTACTAAGTACGTACATGTGTTTTCAGAGGCGTTTGATAAAGCTCAAGCTAAACCTACAAAAGTAGTCGTACTCCAACAAGATGAGAGCAATGACAGCAGCCCGACGCCGCCACCAGAAACTATGCAACCACCACAACTTCCATCGCATGCTAGGAGACCAAGGAAGACAAAAGGTTATAGAAGCTTTACACCTCCAAAAACTTCACTCTTTATTTTCCATTGGTTTCTACAACTTCTATTGTTCAGCAGTGAATGTTATTTTCTCTGGTGTGAATGCAAGTAGGTGGCAAGCCAGTTGGCCGTGGAACCCTGAAAGGGTTATCTTCAGTTGCCAAGAGATCAAGATCTGGCCGCGAAAAGATGAAAATCCAATTTTCATCAAAGTTGGGTGGTCCCTGTGGAGAAAACAGACGTACCTTTGTTGATGATATTGTTGTAAATACTAGGGCGAAGGCTCCACTAATTGGAGTCCGATTTTGGAGTGATGTGGATCCGGTAGTCAAGGCTGAAATCGTAGAAGCTGTGATGGTAAGTCACTGTCCACCGCATGCACCTTGTTAATGTTATATAGCAGATGCGTTCCCTCTTTTTTGTTCGTATCCAGTGTTATGATTCAATCATGCATGAATAACATGTTTCCCAAGTTTCCTTCCGACCAGGAAAAATGGGATTTTGGGGGCATTCAAAATCCAGAGGAAAAGATATTGAAGATTGCTCACGCACGCTACAAAGGTTGGCGAGGCGACTTGAGTGCTACATACAAGGCGTTCGACAGTTATGAGGATAGAATGAGGCACAAGCTTGCTGAGCTATACATTGTGGAGTGGCACTATTTGTGCAACTACTTTGGAACAACAACATTCAGGGTAAGTTATATAGAAGATGAGTTCAACCTTTCATCGCTTAACATCACTGGTTCACTCCTTGCAGAATGCAAGCACCCAGAACTCAGGCAATTGCGGCAAAGTGGCTAGCAATCATATGGGGGGTTCAAAACCTTACTCTCAGTGGAGTTGGGAAAAGGTAAAGATTGGTTACAACATTCTCATCTCTCACTATCTACATAAGAAAATCATATATTCATGCCGTGTATTGGTGCAATCACAGCGAGACCCCGAAACTGGTGCTGAGCCACGCCAGTTGGAGCTTTGGAAGATTACTCACTCTAGGGATGGAAAATGGAGAGATGAGGTGGCTGAGACTATTTATGTGAGTACAAATTTGATTGTAACCTTGCGTGCACATAACACTCGGTTAATTTTGAATCAACCCATATATACCTGTCATCCTTATGTGCTCATGCTGGTCTATATCTATCTAAAAATTTTTAACATAAAGTAATTGTTGTTGTGAAATTGAATAGGCATTGTGCTATTTGTCCACTACATATTTATTTTTCATACATATATGCATACACCAAGTTTTCCATGCTGCTGTATTAATATTTATGTGCACGTGTAGAGAATCCGAAATTACAGGAGAGATGTGGACTGTTCTAGTCGAAAGTCGTGGGGAAGCAGTACACTACTTCTCTTGTCAATTGGACAAGGGTGTTATAGACGTATCTGCCCTGGCAAATGTTAAAGATACACTTGGATTTGAGCAGCGGGACTACACGTACTACATGAAGAGAAATGAAGATGATACCAGTAGAGCGAGTCTTATAGAAATTAAATCTAAGAAAGATATACTTCAAATGATTCGGTATGTGGGTTCAACCAATGAGAGGAAATTAAGGTTGGTCATGTCAAAAACAGCTGCTGATGCAGGGGCGGTTTGTGTTACACCCCTGAAACGACAAAGGAGGCATGAGCCTAATGGTGCTGATGGTTATTCTTCTGATGATGAAGAGTACTTTCATCTTGATGAATACAAAAATTGGCTTGAAAAACAAGACGACGAATGTGGTACGTATGTTGATTGTTCTACACTAGCAACATGTAGCCTTGACTGCACATTATTCTCATACCAGTGTTTCTAATTAATTTGCAGACCTTCACGATGAGTTCAGGGAGGATACAATTACAACGTTCGGTAAATGGTTAACTAGTATCAGAGCTATCAAAGGAGTTAGTAAGTCCTTTATCCTTGTCGACTGCAGCTTATATGTGATGAAAAATGTGAACCTACTAAGTACGTACATGTGTTTTCAGAGGCGTTTGATAAAGCTCAAGCTAAA
>OAMR01000906.1:327545-343185 GCA_900205405.1 Echinochloa crus-galli | reverse complement strand
GGTGTGGATATGGGATGTGATGGTGGTGGTGGCTCCAAATAATCGCCCTTTGGAGCCGAGTGTTGGCGTAAGGTGAGGGTGGAATTCATATGGTGGATGTTGGTGGGGTACACGGACAACTTGGGTTCGGAATCAGAACAGCTACCGTTCCCCGGCAACGGCGCCAGAAAGCTTGTTGGCACTCCTTACGGCCTACAGATAAATCCGCAAGCGGACGGATACCGATGTAGCTTTCACCCGGGAGTATTCCAAGGTATCGATTTCCACGGGGAATGAGAAGTGTACTAATCCTAAACTAAGTTGTCCTAGGTAGATGGAGTGGATGAATGAAATGGATGAGGTGGATGACGACATCAAGGAGAGAAGAGAAGAGGTAGGAGGGTAGAGAGGGTACAGGTCTGGTAAGGGTATTCTACTGATTGACTGAGCAGAGCAGAAGATACAGATAGATACTTGCTTCAGGACTACAGAGCCTCCGACACACTGAAAGGGATGGGAAGGGGTGCCGGTTACCCTGAATCTTGGGTCCTAGGACACCGGAACTAACGTGATGGACTACGAAGACCGAAAGGGCTGTCACCACCTTACGACTACCACCTCCGTTGCGACGGGCAGAAACTAAGGTTACTGACAAGTCTAGGAACCACTCCTACACAGATCAATAACTACTTACTTCGCTAGCAGAAGCAAGCAACTCGAACCCACACCCCAATGACAAGTCACCGCTAGTGTGAGCAAAATCGAAGAACCAATTAAGGCAGAGACTTAAGCAAGAACTAAGAGCACTAGGAACTAGAGTCAACTATAGCCTAAACACAATATAGAAGCAACTAGACTAAAGTAGAAGCAACTATATAAGGCACAAGTAGAATAAAGTAGATACTATATTGATTCCTCTCCGGGACGCTCACCTCTCCTCTCTCCCTATTTCTACTAGTGGCAGAACCTAGCGACGCCTACTCTTCTTCTTCTCTTGTGTTGTGTTTGATACAAGGGGTATGCCACTACTTATATAGGTGTCCTAAGGCGGTTTGGAGTGGAGTAACCGCCAAGGGATCCAAGGGATATTCCCTGTTGATTCGGGCGAAGAGACCGGGTTCGGCCGAACAGGTCGATTCGGCCAAACCCTGGATCCACTGCCTTGGCTCTGGACGGCATGGATGCACTCCTGGAGGCGGTTGGTGCATTGGGGGCGGTTCGGCCGAACTGGTGGGTTCAGCCGAACTGGGCTTTCAGCCCAGAACGCCCCCGTGCACCGCCTCTTGCTCCTGGACCCCTTGGGCTGGCCTCTGGTGCTTGGGTTTGAGTTGATTCGGCCCAGGATGATGTGTCGGAGCTCCGGGATGTGTTGGCGGTCGTCCACGTGTCATGTGTTGTCGTTTGGTTGATGTGGATGGCTCCCGCTGGCCTGTACGGCTAAGGGGGGTAACCGGCCGAACGTGTCGTTCGGCCGAATTGGTCATTTCCGACCCCTATAGCACGTATTTCGCAATGTTGTACCTGCACAAGCGACACTCACCAAAACTCGTGGAACTCCATTAGAAATAAAACCTAAGTACATGGAATGTTGCATAGTCTCTCATTTATTCCCGCGTATTGGTGGGTATGGTCGAAGTTGGGTTGTAACGACCGCCAACAAGCTCCCCCAAGCTTAGCTCTTTGCTCGTCCTCGAGCAAAGATAAAACTTAGGCTCGGTGGATCAGGAGTTGCTACAATGTCATTTTTCTTGCAGGTAACTTCATAAACAACTAGTACTCAAACAAATACTTGAATCACTAGCAAGGTATTAATTCACCATTTTACCTATGGGGCTTATAGCAATCTCCTTCTCTTGGGCGGTTGAAAGAATGAACAGTTTAACTTAGTTTATTCCACCCTACTCTTTTCAGGATCCTATCTCGAAGTTTTCACCCTTTTGTGAAATCAAAATTTATCTCACAAAAAATACAACTTTGACCTACCTATCACAAAAGACAAGGGTCTCCGGAAGTTTCTCATACAAAAGACAAGCCAATGCGTAGATATTTCTCACAAAAGACAAGGGGTATTTTTGTAATTTTACATCTAGCATTAATTTGCGTGTCCGGTCATAGAATTGCATATATTTTATTATCGGATAATCCATATCCGCCGGATTTCACTAAAACCATATCCTACTCCGCATCCACACACAATCGGATTCGGATTATCCATATCCACGCGGATATCCAAAACTCTTCTCCATATCTTTAAAATTCGGATTCGGATCGGATCGGACGCGGAAATTATCCACACCACTTTCATCCCTACGAACCAGCCTTTCCTTCCTAAGATAATCAGCCAATGCTCTGAATATTTCTGGTTCCATCCTAAATGCTACCAGACAGTTCTTCACGTGACCTTCAAGCAACTCCTTAACATGTTCCTCGCCTGATAGCTTGGATGTGTGTCGCCGCTTTTTTGGTCTAGCCTCACTACAACTAGAAGCCAACATATGCATAGCAGGGAAAAGAAACAGAACCATATCATCATCCTCCTCTTGCCTCCTCTTTCTAATACGACCTCTTGATCCCATATTCATTGCAAAGCTAGAAATAAATTCATTTCAAACAAATATGAACACGCAGCAATTAAAATAAAGGACATAAAGCATTTTTAGGAGTAGATTGATTACCGAATGGTGAGGGTAAAGGGTCCCAGGATGGTGGAGGTTCGTCTTCCCCAACTCTAACGGGTGGAGGAAGAATCTATGAAGTAGCAAATTCTAGATCAGAAATAAAAAAAATAGAAGATTGGCTAGGGAGCTGACCACCAACCAATCACAACTCTAGGTGAAATTGTCTCTCTCTTTTCAGTCCATTCTGTATTGAAATTGTACAGGTAGCTACCCCCACATTGCATCACAAAACTTTGCTTAAAACAACTAAACAAGCACAATGGAACACACATCTCTCCCTCCCTCCCTCTTTTTACTTTGTTGCAAAATCATGCACTGAGAAATACCAAACTGAAGAATGCAGAACATACATAAATCTGGTATTGGAGTGCTATTCAAAAATCAGTTCCAGATTATTTGAGAAAGAGATGCACTTCAATTTTCCCATTGCTTGACACTACATCTTGATGTAATGGTGTAAAACAGAGACGTGTAATCATACTACCCTGAAATGCTTGTCACATATGCTCAGTACATGCAAATAGTGGTAGTATGATTACACGTCTCTGTTTTACACCATTACATCAAGATGTAGTGTCAAGCAATGGGAAAATTGAAGTGCATCTCTTTCTCAAATAATCTGGAACTGATTTTTGAATAGCACTCCAATACCAGATTTATGTATGTTCTGCATTCTTCAGTTTGGTATTTCTCAGTGCATGATTTTGCAACAAAGTAAAAAGAGGGAGGGAGGGAGAGATGTGTGTTCCATTGTGCTTGTTTAGTTGTTTTAAGCAAAGTTTTGTGATGCAATGTGGGGGTAGCTACCTGTACAATTTCAATACAGAATGGACTGAAAAGAGAGAGACAATTTCAATGAGTGTGAATGTTTATGAGATGATTAACTAGTCTTGTAAGGTCATATCCTCTATTAACACTACCACTTCCAATTTGGGCAATTATTTTAGCTTCTCTTGCAGCATGATCTCAACCATTTTATCTTCCTCTGTTAACACTACCACTTCCATCCATTATGCATGTTATGAATATTGTGTTATATACTCTATTGTGCTTTGCAAGTAGTTCATGGTCTGAGTTGTCGCTGCTGCCGGGGAAACAACTGGCCATAGAACAGGGAGTCAACTGTTAGCTATAGAAATTTTAATACTAGCAGTCACAGTTTGTTCACACGCTTGTGTTCATTGCTTGTTTGGGGGTAATGGTCCTTTGTACTGGCACAAATATCAAGCTTTTGTACAGCCTCTCTTGTCTGAATCACCTCCACTCAGAAGGTTCTCCCCAGTTTATGATAGTGCAAAACAAGTCACTACAATATCTTACTTTACTATTATCTGAAGTAGTTTTATTATTAGTTAATTTTCTTGTGTGCACTTTTGATTGAATTGCATCGCTTTTCTCTGATATTTTTATTCAGTTTTTTTGGCGGAATTTCATGGATTGATTCTTCCTCTCCTTGATTTATTTTTCGAGAGCATGGGCTATCTTTTATTCATATTTTTGCCATGCCTTTTGGCATGCTTTTCTTTTTCTCATTTTTTTTGCCATGCCAATTGGCATGCTTTTCTTTTTCTTTTTGCATAGCCCATGCCTCTACTTTAAAGATATTTGGAGAGGGAATCAAAGAACATGAAATTTTATTTATGGAATGGATGATGGTATGGTTTTGCTAACTCCCAAGTAGGAATTGCAAGTGAGAGGTGGAGTGTATGTGCATCTCGATCTTAGAAGCATGAAAGATTCCTCACTAAGGTCACAACAATTTGACAAAGCTCACTAAGATGACAAGCAGCATATGGTAGAAAGTTTAGAACTAATCCTATCATATGGCTCTGGTAGGAATTTTTGACCAATGAGGAACTTTGTTTTATTTTTGAAAGCATAATCATCCGAGATTTTCACCATACTAAGAGCAGAAATAGAATTCAACCAAAGTCTCACTATATCAATTCCCACAACAACCTAGACTTGGAATAAGGCATATGCTCCCACAAGGTTTTTAGGTTCATTTCTACTTATGCCAAATAACTCAAGCATAGTCAAGCAACTAGTTGCAACAAAGTACTAGCAAAATTAATGACAGAGCAACTATTCATCATTTCCAAAGTGAGAGGCATATGTTTCATTCCATGCATGGTTGGGAGTTTATTCAAAGGAAGTATTTTCAATTGAATGACCAAAGTGCTGAGTAATTCGGATCGTACCTGATGGGGGTCCTCCCCCAAGCTTGGACTCTTCACTGGTAGGGATTCAACCTTGAAAGGTACTGAGTTAGCTGGTCGGCCTGCTCGTCCTCATCCTGCTCCTCCACTGTGTCATGCCTGTACTCATGTATCTTTCTGTTAAACAGGGCAATCTCCGGTTGGCTCAAATGCACCAACCGGAGCGACAATTTTATTCTTTTTGCATTCAACTCTAATTTTATTTATTCATCAAGCTAAGGTTGGAAACAAAATGTGTTGGAAGGGAAATAATTAGAGCACCTCCTAAACAATGATTTGAGCAAAGGGAAATTGAATTGGGAAATAAATTGAAACTAATGGTGCTCTAAAAGATACAACCACACGACTTCTACTCTATAGATGGATTGTAAAGGTCTAGATGTCATGTGGCTTTGGCGAGCCTCTTGAATTTGGTTGTGAATGCTTGGAAGAGGACATTGTTCTTGTCCATCTGCCAAGGCTCGCCTTCAGTGACCTTCTCATCCTGGTTGCTCAACTTCTGGCATGTTTGTGCCAGTTCTTTTTCAGGCTCTTCAACCATGGGTTTCTCTTCTCCCTCCTCCATGGCTTTCTTCGTTGGTGGACTTGTCATACTCATGGAGAGGGAGCCCTTGGGTGAGGAAAGGTCTTTGGACAAGGATGGTGGCTGGGAAATGTGAACACTTGGTCGTGTTCGGGAAAGTGATGGAGGATGGTTTCTGATTTGAGATCGACAAGCAGCTTTCCCAACATTTCCTAGCGACTTCGAGACAAGATGGGATAGAGATAGGATCAAGGGTCAAAAAGGACGCTCAAGGGGCAACAGAGGGGTCCTTCGGTCGAACCAACATGGTTTGGCCGAATTGTCCTGATTTTCCCAAACTAGAGTGGTCTAGTTTGCCCAAAGTGCTTTTACAGAGTCTATCTCTCTAGTACACACCCATCTCATTGACGATCTTTTTGCAGAACATTCTTGATGTGAGTGTTGGATGTTCTGCTTGACCACTAGTTTGGGGGAGATGTGTATAAGAGACAGAATCAGTAGAATACCTCTATCAGATACCCTCTCTACCCTCCTATCACTCCTCTTCTCTCTTTTTTGTTGTCATACACTCCATTCATCCATTCCATCTACCCAGGACAACTTAGTTCATTAGCGTGCCTGGTGGCTGCGGCTCGGTAGGGCTTGGCTTCTACCCAGTTAGAGATGGGATCTATGGCTACCAGAATAATCTCGTAGTTCTCTGAGTTAGGGAAATGACCCATGGGGTCTATTCCCCATACACCAAAGGTTTCTAATTGAAGACTACTGGTAAGCGGCTTTGCGTATCTTATATTCCCGTGTTTCTGGAAGTGTGGGCATCTCTTGCTAAATTTCTTAGCAACTCCATATTGCCAGACCTTTGTTCTAAACACTCCATAATGTCGTTCACAAGGTGCTGCATGATATCTCTCCCAGGTTTTATGTGCCTCAGGTGCAGGTACGCATCGTCTGAGTCCATCTGGTATCCAGAAGAGATACGGATCGTCCCATAGGTGAAGTCTGCTCTCATAAACCAATCTTTTCCTATTTTCACCTGATTGGACGTACCCTAACACCATGAAGTCAACTATGGTGGCATACCACGGCTCTAGTGTTGTGGCCTTGAGGAGCGTATCACCCCGTAAAAAAATCGCTGATGGAAAGATCAAACGAGACTTATACCCGAGACAGACCCAACGAATGAGTCTTGGGTTCGCATCGTTTTTGGCCAAGAGATACTTCAGAGCAGCATGGTCTGAATAGACTATGACCTTAGCCCCAACTTGGTAGGACCGGAATTTGTCTACAACAAACACAGCTGCTAAGAGTTTCTTTTTCCGTGGTTGCATAGCTGAGCTGGGGCCAGTGAGCATAATGCTTCTTGCCCTTGATTTGGCCCACAAGAGCTCCTATGGCAAAATCGCTCGCATCCCACATGATTTCTAGTGGAATTCTCTACTCGTGGGACTGGATGATGGGAGCGAAACTGAGTGCTTTCTTGAGGGTGTAAAAGAGAACTCTTGATCAGAGAAGAGAGGGGTTTCCTTGGCTAAGAGATTGGTCAACGACCGGGCTATTTGAGAGAAATTTTCGATGAAACACGTTCGGCCGGTTACCCCCCTTAGCCGAACACAACGAGAAGCACAACCGGAGGCCGTCCAAGTCAGCGATGACCAAGCGACGACCGATCACGACACTTGGACTACTGCCACATCACTTCTGGGCCCACACAACACGAAGAACACCACCAGGAGCCAGCCCAGGGGGTCCACGAGCTAGAGGCGATGGCTAAGGGGGGTAACCGGCCGAACGTGTCGTTCGGACGATTCGTTCATTTTCGGCCCCAATAGCACGTATTTGTTGTAGTTGTACCTGCACAAGTGTCACTCACCAAAACTCGTGGAACTTTATTAGAAATAAAACCTAAGTACATGGAATGTTGCATATAACCTCGTTTATTCCAGAGTATTGGCGGTCGGACTTGGGTTGTAACGACCGCCAACACACGCCGGGCCCGCTGGTCAGGTTGCTGACGCCAGGCTGACGTCACCTTCCTTTCTTCTTCCCCCCGCTAATGGCGCGGCCGGCCGCGCTTCTGCAGTGACAGGGCCCGCACGCCGAAGCCGCCTTCCCCAGCGCCTTCTTAACGCGCCTCGCGACGCCGCCCTCACCCTCACCCCTCACCAGAAACCCTAGCCGCCGCAGCCCCAATAACGCCACCGCCGTTTTCTTCGAGCCGAGCGCCGGCCGCCGTCGAGCCCGTCCTCCGTTGTCGCTCCGCGCTGTCCAGCCGCTCGAAGGGCTTCGCACCGAGGTAACGAAGATAGCCGAGTCATCCTCGAGCTCAATTCCGCCTTGCATTGTGACTAATTCTTCACCGGTCGCCTTGCAGTCCGCCGCCGCCATCGACCACCCCTCTCCGGCGCCGCTTTGACTAGTTTGGATGCACCCGGACCTTCGCCACGGGGTGAGAAATCTCCTGAGCCCCTTCCCGCTCCTCTCCGTGCTCTATAGCCTCCCCGCCTCTGCTCACCGGCGCAATCCGCCGCCGGTCGCCGTCGAAACGATGGTCGTGCAGCCTCCCCTACAACCAAGCCCCTCTAGTTGTTTTTGTCGTGTATCCTTGAACCCATAGCACCAAGCCCCGTCCCTAACCGACCCTCAACGAGCGCGTTCCGCCTCGCCGGAGATGGCTGTCCGCCGGCCGCCGCCGCACACCACCCACATCGCCTTCCCCTCGATGTGAACCACCCTGAAGCAATAGGTTTCGATCCCGTCCCAAACCGAGCCCTCTAGCGCCCTCTAGGCTCCACTCCGGCGAGCCACCGCCGCTCCCGCGGGCGGCGCTGCCACATCCCTGCTGTCGCCGGCAACGCCAATCCCCGAGCCAATCCCCACCGTCCGATCCGGATCCAGCGGCACAGATCGCGCCCCTACCCGAGTCAAATCTCCAGCATACCGGTCAGCGCCGGTAGTTTTTTCAAAAGAGCCCCCGACTTCCTGAAAATCAACCCGCCGTCAGAACCTTTTCAAAACTATTTACAAATATGCCCCTGCTTTGCACTTTAGCCCCCGAGTTTCCCTGTTTTTACACCCCGAAACCTAGCCCTGACATTTTGCGCGTTAGCCCTCGGGTTTTAATGTGTAATTATGTTTTAATTATGTAATTATGCGCTTCGTGCTTGGCCCTAGTGTCTCTCCGTAAGGACTGGTTCCTAAAGCGACAACCTAGGAGCCTGTCGCCACCGCCAGAACTATAATGGCTTTGGTCTTGGACAAGTAGCATGTACGACTCTAGCTTAACAGTAGTTACCGATGGGGCCGACGGCGGTATGGGAAGCACTCGTGAGAGTATGGTTTGATCCACCGAGGACGGAAGATCCGTCGGCTATATCCTTTTCGATTAGTGGTTCTCTGATTAAGATGATGTTTTACTTCTGCTTAATAAACTTCTACTTTATTAACTGGGTTACAACTGGGATTCATATTATTGTAATAACTTTGGAATATGCTAAAATGAAACAACTAAAAGTGCTAACGCAGTACAGCCGTGTCTAGCCTTACTTTGAGCCTTCGTAATCTGTGTTGTACTTGCTAAGTAAACATTTTACTTACACTTGCTGCTATTCAACAAAATCCCGGATGGGTAACAGCTGGTTTTGAGAATGATGTGGCTGCTGCTGAGTACCCGGAGGATCTGCCATTTTACTAAGCTGTGGTCAATCAGTCAGAGTCCCTGTGGACTGCGGCTCCGCTTAGTAGAGAGAGTTAATAAATAGACTTCCGCTGTTTTGTTTACTTATTTATGTTAAACTCTGATGTAAACATTTTACTTCGAGCATTGTGAACTCTGTAATACCATATTTGTTTGCTGTATGTGTCTATGGACTTCCTGGGCACACATACGGCAGCACTCGGGATTCTGTGTAAATCCGGGTGTGACAGATTGGTATCAGAGCCGTGCTGACTGTAGGACCGCAGCCTAGATAGAACGAACGTTTAGATTTAGCTATGTCCTTCCCCCTCTTATTTTACCTACAAACTGGGTGGAGTTCTGTTTATAAAATTGGTGTTCTGTGTCCTCTCTGCTTCTATTTGTTACAAACATTTCTAAATTTTGTTCTCTTTTTTTGTTTCTCTTGGCAGTTGCTCGTACGAAGCAGACCGCCCGCAAGACGACCTGTGGCTACCTTCCGCCACGCATCCCCGAGGAGGCACTGGGCGCTGAGTACCAGGACGCCTACCACGTGTGGAGGGACAGGCGTGAGGAGGCGTTCCTGCTACAGCAACAGGAGCTCGAGAGGCAGCAGCTGGAGTAGCCTCAGGAGGAGGAGCCTCAGCAGGAGGAGCCCGCTGAGGGGGAGCCCGAGGAGATGGAGCTCTCCGACCCCGACGAGGAGCAGCCACCAGCAGAGGGTGGAGAGGCAGCTGGAGACCCTGATGGCGGTGATGATGATGAAGACAATGATGATGATGATGGGGACGACGACGACTCTGAGGATCCCTCAGACGAGGGAGAGGAGTCAGACGAGGACCCAGATGAGGAGGAGCCTCCTGTGCCAGCAGTGCGGCCAGTTCCAAAGGGTCCCGCAGCTCAGAGGGCACCCAGGTGGACTGTGGACGACTACGTCCGAGATGGAGGCGACAACTACTACCACCGGCGCCTCATGCAGATGCTTCGTGCCCGCTATGGTTCTAACAACGTGGCCACGGAGTACCACAGTGAGAGGTGGACGCACCCCCGCTTCCCGACCTTCTGGAGGACCGTGTTGCACGTCCGTAGATCGGATCACCAGGTGAGAGCTGCTAGGAGGGAGAAGACGCACTTCGCCCTCAGTGACAGAGACTCCCAGCAGGCAGGGATGGTCGACGCAACCCATTAGGCTTACTTCAGCTACAGGGACAGGCTCTGGTATCAGGTGCAGAATGGTCCGGATAGGTGCCATCCTCGCAGGAGGAGTGGACAGACAGCTTGCACCATAGCCTCCACTGCTGGCATTGCTGATCCCCAGTTTGTTTCTGCTGTTGATATGGTGGCCACCCTTAACACCGACCTGGACGCTTCATCTGATGAGAACCACAGGCTGAGGCAGCAGTTGTCTGAGTTGCAGACCAGAGTGTTGCTGCTTGAGGAGCAGCTGGGAGCTCCCGCACCGCGCAGCCTAAGCTTCCGTGCAGAGTCTCCGCCGCGCAAGAGGCCTCGCTTCGGATCCTCCACCGCCAGCACCACCATCGTCGATCCTTAGGAGTCTACCTTGAGTTTGTAATACGGATCATTTAGATGCATTTTGAACACGAGTCTAAACCCAGTGTGTCGAGTCAGGTGTGAACTTTGTCTTTAGGTGCTTGCTTGAGTTATCATTATGCTTATGTTTGAGTTGGATTTTTGTAATGAGTGTGATGGGCGTAGATGCAAGTCTACCACCATTTAGTTTGGATTAAGGTTTAAGGAGATTGATGAATAAATAGCTGGGTTTACTTTATTGCATCTTATCTATCGAGTTCTTAATATTGTTGGTTCATATCATATCAGTTCCATGACCTTCTCAATTCCTTGCCGCACAAGTCTGAGCTATTTATTATGATTGATGGAGTACTTATGGGAAAACTATTGTTGATACCAGATGGTTAACACCAGGGGACACGCTGGAGGCAGTGGTGGTCAGCCGAACCAGAACCCACCACCACCACCACCCCCACTCACCATGGAGCAGATGATGCAAGCGCAGCTCCAATTGACTCAGCAGATGGCCCAGACCATTGCACTGTTGCAACAGAATCCACAGAATCCACCTCACCAGCCCCACATGCCACCCAGGGACAAGAGAGGGGAGTTCCTGAAGGGACGCCCTCCCACCTTCACTCAGGCCAGTGATCCCCTGCTCGCAGATGACTGGCTCAAGGCAGTGGAACGGAAACTCGACATCGCTCAATGCAACGACAGGGAGAAGGTGCTGTATGGAGGACAGCTCCGCGGGCCAGCTTTGGATTGGTGGGATGCATACCAGTACGCCCACCCAGACCACACGCAGATCACCTGGCAAGAGTTCCGCGACAACTTCCGCTCCCATCATGTGCCAGAGGCCTTGATGACGCTAAAGAAGAAGGAGTTTTTGGCCCTCAAGCAAGAAGGGATGAGCATCACCGCCTACCGTGACAAGTTCATCGAGCTTGGCTGCTATGCCTCGGAAGACGTGTCGACTGACGGGAAGAGGCAGACCAGATTCCGTGATGGGTTGCAGGATGCCCTGCAATATCAGCTGATGTGCATCACCATCCCCACCTTCCAAGACCTGGTGAACAACACCCTGATGCTAGAACACAAGCGTCGGGAGATGGAGGACAAGAAGAGGAAGTTTATGGGCCAGCAGCCAGGGAGCAGCAGTCGCCCCCGTTTCAAGCCCCAGCCGGGAAATCAGCAGGTGATGAACTCGCAGCGACCCCAGGGACAGTCCAGCTTACTGAACCGTAACCAGTACCAGTAGCGTCCCCAATACCCCCAAGCACCCCGGCCGCAGCAACAGCGCTTCCAGAATCAGCTACAGATTGGTCCAGCTCAGCGCAACCAGGCGCAGAATGGCTATGCTCAGCACCCTAACTCAGTTGACAACGCACCAGGGGGACAGAGGTGCTACAACTGCCGTGAGCCAGGGCACTATGCCAATGCCTGTCCTCACAGGGCTCAGAACACCACTGGCCAGAACAACAACCAGAGGGTTGGACGACCGCAGAACCAAAATGGGAATCCACCACAAGGCCAAGCAAACCGTGGACAGCAGAACCTGGCTAGGGGCAAGGTTAGCCACATGGGTGCAGAGACTGCAGAAGGTGCTACAAACGTGGTTGTGGGTACGTTCCCTGTCAACTCAACTCCTGCAACCGTTTTGTTTGATTCCGAAGCCTCGCATGCTTTCATATCTGCTGCTTTTGTGAAAAAGAACATGATGTCATTACGACCTATGTCAAACACCATGCTAGTTAGCTCACTAGGGGGGAACAACGAGCCACTTTACGTTGTACCCATGTCACCATCACCATAAGGGGGGTAGACTTTGAGGTGTACCAGATCATGCTAGAAACCCTTGGGTTCGACCTGATATTGGGAATGAGCTGGTTAGGCAGATATGATGCCGTGATCTAATGTTCCAAGAGAGCAGTGCAACTACCAGCCAAGACCGGTGAGAAGGTGGAGTATCAGGCAGCCAATTCCCGAGAGCACAGCCAAGTTAATCAAGCTAAGTGTGAAGCACCGAAGGACATCAGAGTGGTGTGCGAATTCCCGGACGTGTTCCCAGACGAATTGCCAGGTATGCCCCCGGAACGCGAAGTTTAATTCGTTATTGAACTTAAACCTGGAACTGCACCCATAGCTAAGAGGCCATATAGGATGGGAGTAAAAGAATTGGCAAAACATAAAGAGGAAATAGAGGCACTACTAACCAAGGGGTATATTTTCCCTAGTTCTTCACCATGGGGAGCACCAGTGATATTCGTAGATAAAAAGGATGGGTCTCAGAGGATGTGTGTGGATTACAGAGCACTCAATGAGGTGACCATCAAGAATAAGTACCCGTTGCCAAGGATTGACGACCTGTTCGATCAGTTGAAGGGAGCCTGTGTGTTCTCTAAGATAGATCTTCGGTCGGGCTATCACCAGATGAGGATCCAGGCATTAGACATACAGAAGACAGCCTTCACCACTCGGTATGGGTTGTATGAGTTCTTGGTCATGTCTTTTGGGTTGACCAACGCTCCTGCATACTTCATGTATCTTATGAATAGTGTCTTCATGGACTACCTTGACAAGTTTGTCGTGGTGTTCATTGATGATATTTTGGTCTTCTCCAAGGATGAGGAAGAGCATGAGGAGCATCTGAGGTTGGTGATGTAGAGATTGAGAGAACATCAGCTGTATGCCAAGTTGAGCAAGTGTGAATTCTAGCTGAAGGAAGTGGCATTCTTGGGTCACGTATTTTCTAACGGAGGAGTGGCAGTAGATCCTCAGAAAGTTCAGGATGTGCTTAGCTGGAATCCACCGAAAGATGTGAGTGAGATCAGGAGTTTCATTGGGATGGCACGATACTACAGACGGTTCATCGAAGGGTTTTCCAGGATTGCCAAGCCCATGACAGCTTTACTAGAGAAGAATGCCAAGTTTGTCTGGACAGCAGAGTGTCAGACCAGTTTCGAGGAGTTGAAGAAGAGGTTAACCACAGCGCCTGTGCTAGTATTGCCAGATATAACCAAGAGTTTCTCTATCTATTGTGATGCTTCTCGCCAGGGTTTGGGATGTGTGCTTATGCAAGAAGGCAGAGTTGTAGCTTATGCATCAAGACAGTTGAGGAAGCATGAGCAGAATTACCCAACACACGATCTGGAGTTGGCCGCTGTGATACACGCTTTGAAGATTTGGAGGCATTACCTAATTGGGCACAAGTGTGACATCTACACTGACCATAAGAGTCTCAAGTATGTTTTCACTCAGTCGGATCTGAACATGAGACAACGCAAGGCTAATTTGGTAGCTGACGCTCTAAGCAGGAGGAGTTATGTGAACAAGATCACTGGACAGTGTTTATCGGAGGAACTCAGTTTAGAGTTCGAAAGGATGAGTATGGGATTTGTAGCCAACATCACGGATATGACAGTGGAACCAACTCTAGAACAGGAGATCCGGAAAGGCCAACTTGGAGATGAGAAGATCAAGGAGATCTTGGAGCAGGTTGCACTAGGAAAGGCACCTGGATTCAGAATAGATGATCAGGGTACGTTGTGGTACGGGAAAAGGATCTGTGTCCCCGACATAGAGCAGATCAGGAATGCCATCCTGAGAGAAGCCCATGAGTCAGCCTACTCGATACACCCAGGGAGTACCAAGATGTATCAAGATATCAAGGAAAGATTTTGGTGGTACGGTTTGAAGCGTGATGTTGCCACTTATGTAGCCTTGTGTGACACGTGCTAAAGAGTCAAAGCTGAGCATCAGAGGCCAGCAGGTTTGCTACAACCCCTGAAGATACCGGAATGGAAGTGGGAGGAAGTTGGTATGGATTTCATCACTGGGTTGCCACGTACTTAGAGAGGGTTCGATTCCATATGGGTAATCGTGGACCGTTTGACCAAGGTGGCTCATTTCCTTCCAGTGAAGACCACCTATACAGGGGGGCAGACTAGCAGAACTGTACATGGAGAGGATTGTATGTTTGCATGGGGTACCGAAAAGGATAGTGTCAGATCGGGGTACTCAGTTTACATCTCACTTCTGGCAGCAGTTACATGAGTCTATGGACACCAAGCTACAGTTCAGTTCAGCCTACCATCCACAGACAGATAGGCAAACAGAACGAACAAATCAGATCTTGGAGGATATGTTGAGAGCTTGTGCACTGCAGTATGGTGCTAGTTGGGACAAGAGCTTACCATACGCGGAATTCTCGTACAACAACAGTTATCAGAAGAGTTTGCAGATGGCACCCTTCGAAGCTCTATATGGCAGAAAATGCAGAACACCACTGTTCTGGAATCAGACTGGGGAAAGCTAGGTATTTGGACCTGAAATATTAAGAGAGGCAGAGCGACAAGTGCAGGCGATCAGGCAAAACTTGAAAGTGGCACAGTCCAGGCAGAAAAGTTATGCAGATGTCATGCGGAGAGACCTCAGTTTCGAAGCCGGTGACTTTGTGTACCTCAAAGTGTCACCCATGAGAGGAGTGAAAAGGTTCAATGTCAAAGGAAAATTAGCACCCCGTTATATCGGACCTTTCAAGGTGTTGGACCGGAAAGGAGAGGTAGCGTATCAGTTAGAGTTACCTGAGAAGTTGGCAGGAGTACACGATGTGTTCCATGTGTCTCAATTGAAGAAGTGTTTGCGGGTACCGGAGGAATAGATTCCAATAGAGGAGATGAATGTTCAGGAAGATCTTACGTATGCCGAGCATCCCGTCAAGATTTTGGAAGAGTCTGAGAGGGTCACCAGAAATAAAGTGATCCGGATGTGCAAGGTTCAATGGAGCCGTCACTCAGAGGATGAAGCCACTTGGGAAAGGGAAGAGGATCTCAGGGCTGAATATCCGCAGTTATTCCCATCCACATCCGAATCTCGAGGACGAGATTCATCTAAGGGGGGTAGGTTTGTAACACCCTAAAAGTGCCTATTTAAAATTTAGTAATTAATTTGCTCTTATTTAATTAATGTTCATATTTACCTAGGGGAAAATAAATTATTTTTGAAAAATAAAATCCAATATAAGGTTAAAGTACTC
>OAMR01000906.1:295298-310461 GCA_900205405.1 Echinochloa crus-galli | reverse complement strand
ACAAATACGCACTATTGGGGCCAGAAATGACCGAATCGGCCGAACGACTCCGTTCGGCCGGTTACCCCCTTAGCCATGCATACCACCGGGAGTCGTCCACGTCAACGAGTATCGAGCGAACACGACAAACGACAAATGGACGGCAGCCATCTCATCCCGGGCCATGACACATCACCTCCGGGCCGGAAACACACAAAGTACAATGCATATAAGCCGGCCCAGGAGGTCCACAAGCAAGAGGCGGTGCTGGGGAGGCCGGCCACGGGCCAGGCCCAGTTCGGTCGAACTGGAGCCTTCGGCCAAACCGCCCCCAGCACCAGAACCGACCCTGGGGCTGCATCCTGGCCCTTGGTGGCCAAGGCAGTGCATCCCTCGGTTCGGGCGGACCAGAGAGTTCGGCCGAACCGAGGAATTCGGCCGAACCGCCTCTCTGCCCCCCCCTGGCTGCCTTGGCGGTTACCCAAGCTCAACCGCCATCACTTGCTATAAAAGGAGGTGTCCAAGCCCTAGTTTCACACACACCAAGCCAATGAGCTCTCATTCCACTTGTTCTAGTAGAGTTAGGATAGTTTAGTTGGGAGTTAGAGTTGAGTCGAGCTTTGCCTCAGAGGTTCCAGTCTTCAAAAGCTCTGGTATTAGCTCTTGTATCTTTTACTTTTCCTTTTATAAGACATTGAGTATCAATATAGTTAACTTTATCACTTTGCCTTTGTCATTTAGATCTTGCTTCTACTTTATTCTAGTTGCAAATATATCTTGTTTAGACTATTTTGAGGAGTTGGGCGGCTATACCTATAATGGGTGCCGATTGCGGACCGTTGCGGCGGATCGCTTATGACGCTGATAATACTGGAGTATTGACAAGGTTGCTTGCTCTTGCTAGCGGAGTAAGTAGTTGTTGACTAGTGTATGAGTGGTTCCTAGCCTAGACAGTGGCCTTAGAGTATTCTCGTCGCAACGGAGGTGGTAGCCGTGAGGTGGTGACAGCCCTTTCGGTCTTCGTAGCCCATCACGTTAGTTCCAGTCTGTAGGATCCCCCCAGCCCGGGAAATAGTGGCACCCCTTCTCATCCCTTTCTGTGTGTCCACCGGTTCCCTATCCCGAAGCTAAGACAATAGAGTTATCCCAGATCTCCTAGTGCTGGCTCTGTAGCAGCTGTATCTCTATGCTAGAGTGACATAGGTAGATAAAGTATCCAGGAGTCCTCTATCTCTTCTCGTTGTCCTCCCAGCTATCTACCTCTTCTCTCCCTTACCTGAGCATCGCTTGAGCTGTGTGTCCGGTATATCCACTCCTATCCAATACCGTTATCCCCTGTCTTGTCTAGTCGTGTACCCTTCTCTGATAGTCTCGGATATCTGTTCACTAGTAGTCTTGCCAAAGCTTCCCAGCGGAAATATAAATTACGATACCTCGGGATCCTCCTAGGTGAAGTGCTACCACGGTGATTCTGTGCGCTTGCAGAATATTTCTATATTTTACTAAGCCATAAGGAAAACCACTGAAACACTCCTTACCGCAGCACCAGGATTCTCAATTCTGATATTGGATCGTAAGAAGTGCCCTACAAGCATTTCTGGCGCCGTTGCCGGGGAAGCATTTGGCTAGATTACTTTTGAATTTTTATCTTGAGCTATCTTAGTTGAGTACCGCTACTCAAGCGGGTTTATCCTTGCTCTGTTCGTTGGTCTTTGTGGAACAGAGCAGTGCATGACTGGTTTCCAGCTACCGTCAAACTTCCTAGAAAATCCTGAGTCACTTGCGAGGAAAGTACGACCCCGTGTTGTACCTCCTCAGAAGCAACTCCTTCCGACGAACCCTGTCCTTCCCGTTGTGACTCCAGCTTCATCGAGGATGGCCGGCAAGACGATCCGCGAGTTCTCCGCTCCATCAAGCGAGAACGTGCATACCGGACCAGCTCCGCCAGTCGGAGATGGTAGTTTCGAGCTAAAGCCAGCCCTCATCAACATGGTACAGGCTAGCCCATTCTGCAGCAAGCCACACGAAGATGTCAATGGTCATCTCCAACATTTCCTGGAAATTTGCATCACCTTCACCATCCGCGGAGTAAGTATCGATGCCATTCGCCTTCACTTATTTCCATTCTCATTATTAGGCAAGGAAAAACAATGGTTTTATGCTAACCGTGAAGCTATAGACACTTAGGATAAATGCACTAGCTCTTTCTTGCTAAAGTTCTTTCCGGTTGGGAAAACCAACGCCCTCCGGAACAAAATAGCTAGTTTCCAACAGTTAAAAGATGAAACAGTCCCGGAGACATGGGATCGCCTCCAGGACTATATTTCTGCTTGTCCTCACCATGGTATGCAGAGTTGGTTCATAATCCAAACCTTCTATCACGGGCTAAGAACCTCTGCCCGTGAGTACCTGGATGATGCTGCTGGAGGCTCGTTCTTCTCTCTTGAGGAGAGTCGTGCGAAGGCCCTCATAGAGAAGATGGTCGAGAACCAAGGTTGGTCCGACGACCGAACTCAACCAAAGACCCGAGGAGTTCACCAAGTTGAAGCTCTGGACATGCTCGCTGCCAAGATGGACCTCCTGATGAAGAAACTGGAGGCCCCTGCTCAAGAAATGGTGCAAGCCATGGACGCTCGCATGACCTGCGAAGTCTGTGGCAACACTGGCCATTCGGGGAATGACTGCCCCGAAACGCGAGAAGATGCCCACTACGTCAACAACTCCAACAACAACGGGTACCGACCGAACAACTACGGCAACCAAGGCTGGAATCCGTGCCCAAACCTCCCTTTTGAGAGGCCTCGACAAGGTAACAATTTCAATTCCAGCAATTTCAATAATCAGCCGTCTCTTAGAGATCTTGTGTTTGGCCAGATGAAAATAACTGAAAATATCACTAAAAAGCTTGCTGCTAATGATAAAACTCTGGAAAGCATAGACTCTAGGATGGAATCGTTTTCTTCTGCTATGAAAAATCAACTGAGCTTTAATAAAATGATAGAAACTCAAATTGCTCATTTAGCTGCTTCTTTGCCCTCACCCGTAGCGGGGAAATTCTTTGGGCAACCAGACAATTGCCCCCGTGAAAAGGTTAAAGCGGTCACCACGAGAGAGGGTAAGACCACTCGGGACCCGCCATATCCTGACAGTGCAAGTAAAAAGGCAGCCACTACAGAAAGTGATAGCGAAGAAGAGGAGGCCACAACAGAACCATAGAAGACAAGTCCGCAGAAGGAAGCAAAGGCGGCCCCTCACGAATTCTATGAACCAAATGTGCTACCATTCCCCAGAAGATGCCATAAGCCAACGGTGGACGAACAATTCAGCAAATTTGTTGAGGTAATTCGGAAATTATATGTCAATATCCCATTGCTTGAGGCTATGCAGGTTCCCACATATGCCAAGTATCTGAAGGACATCCTCAACAATAAAAGGGCGCTGCCAACCACCGAGGTAATTAAACTAACCAAAGCATGTAGTGCGGCTATCTTGAACAGTCTTCCAGAAAAGAAGAAGGATCCAGGATGCCCTACCATCGCATGCTCGATCGGGGAGCAGCACTTCAACCACAACCTGCGCGATCTTGGAGCAAGTGTCAGCGTCATGCCCAAGGTAGTGTTCGATAAACTGAACTATTCTTCTTTGTCCCCTACAACCATGTATTTGCAGCTAGCGGATCAATCGATTCGCTATCCCGCGGGAATAGCCGAAGATATTCCGATGAAAATCCGGGAATTCTTCGTACCCGTGGACTTCGTGCTGCTCGATATGGAGGTCGACACGAAGACACCTCTCATCCTCGGGAGGCCATTTCTGAGCACCGCCAATGCAAACATCGACGTAGGAGCCGGAGAAATCAGCCTGAACATCAACGGCAAGGAAGAAAAGTTCGCGTTCAAGCCCAGGGTGGAGAAATGCTCGGCCCAGGGTGGAGAAATGCTCTCAAGTATGCACTGATTCAATTCAAAATTCCAATAACCTGGAGCAGGTCAACGTGGTTTCATCCGAACCACAATCTTCAGAGACGCCGATCCCACCGCCACCGACACCGAAGAAGAAGAACAAGAAGATGTGGCGGAAGAAGGTTGCATCGTCCGAGTCATCCACTCCGGGACCGGACGATGACACAAGCAACTGAAGACAGGAGAAGTCCCGCTCGCGGACTTAAAAGCTGAGCTCTTGCCGCGAGGAAAATCGGTATGTATCCCATATTTCCCTTCCAAATTTTAAATTTCCAATTGCATTTGCATGTTTCTGTTTCCAAAATAAATGAACCACTTGAGTAATTAATTTGAGAGAGAGTAGAAAATTTTGCAAGCTTGGTTAGAAATAATGGGACACATGCTAAAATTTAATTAGAGAGGGTGTAATTTGTAACTTTCTTCATTTTCACCCCTTCTAGAACATCTCCAAATATTTACCATCACCACCAACCAGCAACAAACATGTCTACCCCACTAAAAATGGCTGCACACTCACCAATTATCACAAACATGGCAGCATGGGGGTGACTCCACTAAACTCCACTTTGGTCATGTCACATTTGCATCTTACCTAACACTAAAATCCATGTACATGTCCGTGGAAAATTTTGTCCGCACAAATTTGGAGTGGAAGCAAAGCCATGTGAGTGCTGCACTCACATGGGAGTGGCCAGGCCACTTTGCCCAATTCGGCCGAATTAGGCCATTCGGCCGAACGGCCATGGCTGCTCCCCTCGGCCTATAAATGCTGGCCTTGTTTGCTTGCTTCTCCACACACTCATACACTCTGAAAAATTTCTGTTAGAAGCTCTCTCTCTCTCATTTCTTTGCTCAAGTGCTTGCTCAAGTTGTTCCCAAGTTCTTGCTCAAGTTTTGGTTCCCTTGCATCACTAGAAAAAACCCAAAAATATTTTGCTTTTGTTGTAATCTTTGTGCTGAAATTCTAGACGTGTTTGTGGTGGTCACCGACACCCACAAGAACGACTAACCTTTTGTGGTGGTTTTCATCCCCACAAGAACGACTAACTATCAGGAACGACTGACTTGATTTTCTTGTGCTAACCATATATATTCAGTCCTTCGGGTAGTTGTTGTTGCACTAACCTCTTGCAGGAATCATGTCGAAGTTCTTCACTTCACTCCGTCGTTCCGCCCGGCTAGGCCGACGATCAGACGATGCTGGGAGTTCCCCAGCTCCGTCCCGAGGCTCGAGCCGGATGGACACGGACGAGCACGGAGCAGCCGGCTCGGATGGGGCCATGCCACGCCCCCGGCAAGGCAGCTCCTGAGCGAGAGTGACATCAACCTCAGGACAGAACGGGAGCAGAACACCTTTAACGAGCTTCGGTTGAAGGAGTTCGAGCACACCCGTGTTTTTGAGCAAGACTTGCTTAGGGACACGGGTATGGACATAGAGTTCAAGGAAACTTTCCAGGCCATTGGCTGGGAGAATTTCTGGCGCATCAACGAAGAAGGTTCGTACCTGCTCACCCTTGAATTCCTCTCGACTTTGGTTTCTGAATCTGGGGGGATTCGTTTCCGATTTTTCAACCAAGAGTTCTTCTCTTGGAGGGATTTTAGTTCGGATCTCGGATTTTCAAGCCGTTGTTCCTTAGACCCGAACAAAGCGCTGAAAAAATTTGATCGGGTGGCATTTTGGAAAAAGATTTCGTGGAAAGACAAGGTTGGTCACTGGCTGTCTCATATTTCTCATGAGGGTAGCATGGCGATGACTTCTCTAGTCACTCGCCTCGCGAACCACCTGGGCATCCTTCAAGGCGCCCGGCCCACGTACATCGAGACAGCGTGTTCCGTCGTGGATGCCGAGCACTTCGTGCAAGCCCACATGATACGGCGGACACCTGACGCAACACTGGTAATGATCTACCGTGGATATACAACTGAAGTGCCTTTGCCTTGTGCAGCACTAAGGTTGTTGCCTTGTGCAGCACTAAGGTTGTATACCACACCGAAACTAACTCTTCAGTTGAGGACCGAGTCGGACGATTCTCCACCTTGGAGAGAGCCCGCTCGGCACAGCGTTGCAGGTGACGGACGAGTCACGAGGGTACGAGCCAGGCGTGATGCTGGGCTCGCTACCTCAGAGGAACCGAAGGATGCACCACAAATGCCGCACCGACACACTTTCACTTTCAAGGCCACCTACGACATGTACACTGGTGCTGGGACGTCCGGAGCAGGAGGCTCCGGGCAACACCAGGAGCCGAACTACTTCGCCTCAGGACGCTGGGACTACGGCCAGGACATGGACTCTGAGTGGTCCAGCCGGTATGGAGGGGGGTACGACAGTGCTTCCCAGCCATACTACCCCGGATACTCACAGTCCGCACGCTTCGACTACGGCCGGGAGTTGTCCTACATCTCCGACCGAGTCGAGCTCATCGACGACCGTACCCGAGAGATTCAAGACACGCTAGCCCGCCATTCTCAGTACCATCAAGAGAATAGCGGGATGGTGGCGTCTATCCAGCACGACGTCCATGAACAAGCGGAACAACTGAGCCAGTACCTTTCAAGGCTCAACACCTACCAGTGAATAGTCCAAGCTTGGGGGAGGACCCCCACCAGGTATGTCCCGATTTATCCAGCACTTTGATCATTTAATTTCCCTTTCATTTCCCTTCATGATAGTTTGCATTTAAAAAAATGAAAATACCAAAAATATTTCCCTTAAAACAATATTTCCCTTGAATAAAATAACTCCCAACTATGCATGGAATGAATCATATCCCTCTCACCTTGGAAATGATGAATAGTTGCTCTGTCATTAATTCTGCAAGTACTTTGTTTCAACTAGTTGCTAGATTGTGCTTGAGTTATTCGGCATGAGTAAAAATGATCCTGAAAACCTTGTGGGAGCACATGCTTTATTCCAAGTCTAAGTTGTTGTGGGGATTGATATAGTGAGAATTTGGTTAAATTCTATTCTGCTTTTAGTACGGGGAAAGGGAAAATCTCAGAAATTTATGTTTTCAAAATGAAACGAGTTCCTCATTGGTCAAAATACCTACCAGAGCCATATGATAAGCTTAGTTGAAAATTTCTACTCATATGCTGCTTGTTATCTTAGTGAGCTTTGTCAAATTGTTGTGACCTTTGAGTGAAGCTTTCATATTCTTAAAGATCGAGACCCACGTACACACACCACCTCTCACTTGCAATTCCTACACTGGGAGTTAGCAAACATTTTCCATCATCCATCCACAAAAATAAATGCTCCATGTTCTATGAGTTCCCTCTCCAAATATTCTTGATAGAGACATGGGCTATGCAAAAAGAAAAGCATGCCAAAGAAGCATGGCAAAAATAAGAGAAAAAGAAAAGCATGCCAAAGAGCATGGCAAAAAGAAAGAGAAAAAAAGAAAAGAATGCCAAGTGGCATGGAAATATGAATAAAAGATAGCCCATTCTCTCGAAAATAAATCAAGGAGAGAGAAGTTCATCCAAGGAGTTCCACCATATTCCACTCCATCCATATCCACACACTTGCACCTCTCGATCTTAAGGTATGATTTGTCTCCTCTGAGATCCAGTCTTTGACTTAGCAAAATATAAGATGCATGCATGCCTTCATCCTTTGTCCCTGAGCCACACAAAAAGCCATATTACATGTTAGGATGAAAAGAAGGCACAAGCCTTTGGTGAGGATTCAAATACACTTGAGTGATTGAGTGTGCCAATGAGGAACAATTTGTAGTTTTCAAAACTTATGAAAAACTCCGAGATGGGATCCTGAAAAGAGTAGAGTGGAATAAAACTGAGTTTAAACTGTTCGTCCTTTCAACCGCCCAAGATAAGGAGATTGCTATAAGCCCCATAGGTAAAAAGGTGATTTGAAACTTTGCCTATATTATTCTTGAAGACTAGTTGTTTATAAGTTACCTGCAAAAGAAATGACATAGTAGCAACTCCTGATCCACCGAGCCTAAGTTTATATCTTTGCTACAAGAAAGTGAAATTCAAATCTTTTCAAGTAGGTGATGGTAGCTTCGAGCTGAAGCCAGCCCTCATCAACATGGTGCAGGCTAGCCCATTCTGCGGCAAAACATTCCATGTACTTAGGTTTTATTTCTAATAAAGTTCCACGAGTTTTGGTGAGTGACACTTGTGCAGGTACAACTACGACAAATACACGCTATTGGGGCCAGAAATGACCGAATCGGCCGAACGACTCCGTTCGACCGGTTACCCCCCTTAGCCATGCATGCCACCGGGAGTCGTCCACGTCAACGAGTATCGAGCAAACACGACAAACGACATATGGACGGCAGCCATCTCATCCCGGGCCATGACACATCACCTCCGGGCCAGAAACACACGAAGTCCAATGCATATAAGTCGGCCCAAGAGGTCCACAAGCAAGAGGCGGTGCTGGGGAGGCCGGCCACGGGCCAGGCCCAGTTCGGCCATCACTTGCTATAAAAGGAGGTGTCCAAGCCCTGGTTTCACACACACCAAGCCAAGGAGCTCTCATTCCACTTGTTCTAGTAGAGTTAGGATAGTTTAGTTGGGAGTTAGAGTTGAGTCGAGCTTTGCCTCGGAGGTTCCGGAGTCGTCTTCAGAAGCTCTGGTAATAGCTCTTGTATCTTTTACTTTTCCTTTTGTAAGACTTTCAGTTATCAATATAGTTATCTTTATCTTATTGCCTTTGTCATTTATATATTGCTTCTACTTTATTCTAGTTGCAAATATATCTTGTTTAGACTATAGTCAGTTATAGTTCTAGTACTTGTACTCTTGTTTAAGTCTTTGTCTTGGTTGGTTCTTCGATCTTGCTTAATACTGGAGGTGAATTGTCACCAAGAGTATTGACAAGGTTGCTTGCTCTTGCTAGCAGAGTAAGTAGTCGTTGCCTAGTGTAGGAGTGGTTCCTAGACTAGTCGGTGGCCTTAGTTTATTCCCGTCGCAACGGAGGTGGTAGCCGGGAGGTGGTGACAGCCATTCTGTGTGTCCACCGGTTCCCTATCCCGAAGCTAAGAAAATAGAGTTGTCACACCCGGATTTACACAGAAACCCGAATGCTACTATATATGTGCCCAGGAAGTCCACAGAACACATATAGTTAACAAATATGATAAACAGAGTACATATGCTCGTATAAAAATAGTTTTACATCAGAGTTTACCTAAAACACAGCGGAAGTCTAACTCTCTCGACAGGTAGAGCCTCAAGTCCACAGGGACACTGACTAGTTGACCACAGCTCAGTAGTACGGACGATCCTCAAGAAACTTCAATCTGTTACCCATCCGGGATTTTGTTGAATAATAGCAAGCGTAAGTAAATGTCTTACTTAGCAAGTATAGCACGGGTTATGAAGGCTCAAAAAGGCTAGACACGGCTTAACTGCAATAGCACTTTTAGTTAGTTCGTTTTAACATCATCCAAGTTACTACAAGTGAATGAAATCCCAGTTGCAACCCAATTAATAAAGTGTAAGTGACATTAAGCATAAATAAACAGCAGCTTCTAATAAAAAAGGATCCATGCCGCTCGTGACCCTGAGCAAGGCTATCATGATAGATTTACACTCTGCAGAGGTTTCGCCCTTTACCCACCAGTCGCGTAAAAGTTCAAAGGAACTTTGCACCCAACCACGCACATCAACACTACCAAGGTGTGACGGCATAGGGACGCTACGAGGCTTTTCACAAGACACCCTAACAAAACAGTAGCCATACTACAAGGCAGTGAGACCCTAGGCACCGAGATCGACTGACTCCCAGGGCGCAGCGAGAGAAGGGTCAATGGCGTCCGGAGCGCAGGCTACGCAAACCAACCAAAGCGCAACGTGCGGAGTTCCAATGCGAGGACTCCCAACACGGGACTGTGCCTAACGAGACATAGCCAACGGAGCGCATCCGTCCTCGGTGGAATCAAGAAACACCCCGTGCCTTGCTTCCCTCAACGTCGTCGGCCCGTCGGTAACCACTGCCAAGCTAGAGCCGTACAAGCTACTTGTCCAAGACCAGAACCATTATAGTTCTGGCAGTGGCGACAGGCTCTTGGGTTGCTGCTTTAAGAACCGGACCTTAGAGTGAGACACTAGAACAAAGCACACAGCACATGCTCTAGCTCCCTGATCCTAGTTGCTAAAAAGCAAGTTTTATCATTATATTGAAGTGAATCATTAAGTCAAAATTAATCAATTAAATGGTAGTGATAGTAGCAGTTCGTTTTAACATCATCCAAGTTACTACAAGTGAATGAAATCCCAGTTGCAACCCAATTAATAAAGTGTAAGTGACATTAACAATGATCTACCCATATGCAATAAACCCAAGGTAATCAAAGGACATGATAATCAAAACTAGGATCAACCTTAAAGGTAGATCAATTTAGACACATACAAATGCAATAAATAATGTATTAAAGGTGTGTGGGTAGCAAGGATTGTCCATGCTATAACTTGCCTCAAATCCATTATAATTACTCTCAATCTTCAGCTCTTGATCTTCAATGTCTTCTTCTTGATCGCACTCACAGCGGGTTCCTTCTAGTCGCAGCAAACATCGAGCACAACACATGCAGCTAAACAAGCAAACAAACAATATACAACTAAGAAGAGAGGAGGGAGCGAAAGCGATCTGGGGAAAGAGCTTAGGGAGCAAAATCGAACTATGGGCCAAACCACTTTTCTAGAGCTCAAACAAAGACGATTCAAACTAGAATTTAAATTAGATTTAAATTCCAATTTGAACTACACACAAGCAAAACTCAATGCAGCAGCATGAATGCAACATACAATGCAATTTATTTGTATTTGGTAAATAGTTTTTTTATTAAAAATTCCCTGTAAATTAAACAAAGCTTGGAAAAATTTTAGAAATTTGAGAAAATTATTTTATTTAACATAAAACATGTGAGAGCATCTAATCGAATAATTTTATGAACCGTGTTGCTTAAATCAATATTATAATCAAAAACACATTTATGTTAATATTAATAAATGTTAGCATTTATTTATGAAAAGTCAGGGTTTAACTCTAAATTGCTTTTAATTAGAAAGAGCTTGGTAATCATTAATCAAATTAACATCTCTTTACAAGAACCGAGATGAAACTTAATTATACTTTATTCAGAAATAAATTGAATAATTTATTAATTAATTTTTACATTTAACATAAAAAGCCGAGTATAAACCTTAATTGGATTTTAATTAGAAAACACATTTAAATAATCTTTAGTCAAATTAATATTGAATAAAATTCAGAAACAAATTAGATGTCAATTAACAGTGCTAACGAGTAGTTTAAGTTGATATGAATCTAACGCAACGAAAACGGATCGAAACGGATCTAAAACGTGGAAGATATGGGCTAAACAAGATTGAAGGACTTATACGCGATTAACTATAGCCTACAGGGGTTAGCTAAGGAATTTTGCAAGACACAGTGAACGGAGGCCGCAAAAAGGTTAAAGGATGGGGTTAGATCTGATAAAAGGCTCGGGCTGGGTTTAAGTGTTGGGATCTAATATTTTCAGGGGGGTTTTTGGAAAGATAGCCAAGACACAAGAATACATCTAAAGTTTACGTGATTCTTCAGGGACCTAAGTGCAAATCGGCCATCTTCTTCCTCGGTTTAGGCAGGACAGGGGCCTCGCGGGTGCTCCCGGAGTCCCGGGCGGCGTAGCTCGCC
Source organism: Echinochloa crus-galli (assembly GCA_900205405.1). Taxonomy (NCBI): domain Eukaryota; kingdom Viridiplantae; phylum Streptophyta; class Magnoliopsida; order Poales; family Poaceae; genus Echinochloa; species Echinochloa crus-galli. Next base: position 298,839 of record OAMR01000906.1, on the reverse strand, counting down.
GGCGCTTCGGTCGGTGGCGGTCCAAGTGGAGGTGCGCAACAGGGAGAGGAGGATAAGGGGATTACATTGGGAGTGCTCACCGGCAGTGGGGAACCACGGAGGTGGCCGGATTTGGCCCGCGGCGGATGACAGGGGCCAGCGGCAGCGGCTTCGCGCGGGTGAGGAGTCGGCGTCGATTCGGCGACGAGAGGTGGCGGAGTAGATGCCGCTCGACGTGGGGAACCTCCTGGTGGTGATCTCCCTCGCCGGCGTCAACTATGGCGGCCGGCCTCCGCAGGCCATGACCGGCGGCGACGGCTTCTCGTGGAGGAGCGCCTCTGGCGGAGAGACATCGACGAAGAAAGGCGGGAGAGGTACGGCTCGTCGAGGAGGGGCTCGTGGTGGCCTCAATTCGAACCGGCGACCAGCAGAAGCCGCGGAACGGTGGCAATGGCGGCCGGCGGCGCTCGGCACAGGGAGGAGAGGGCGGCGGCACTCGTAAGGCGAGGAGGAGAGCGGCGGTGGTGGGATGATGCTGGGAGGCGGCGGGTGTTGGCACTCCTTACGGCCTATAGATAAATCCGCAAGCGGACGGATACCGATGTAGCTTTCACCCGGGAGTATTCCAAGGTATCGGAGAGCTGGGCCACGCGCTTGGAAAAGAGAGGAGGGAGCGAAAGCGATCTGGGGAAAGAGCTTAGGGAGCAAAATCGAACTATGGGCCAAACCACTTTTCTAGAGCTCAAACAAAGACGATTCAAACTAGAATTTAAATTAGATTTAAATTCCAATTTGAACTACACACAAGCAAAACTCAATGCAGCAGCATGAATGCAACATACAATGCAATTTATTTGTATTTGGTAAATAGTTTTTTTATTAAAAATTCCCTGTAAATTAAACAAAAGAACTAACGTGATGGGCTACAAAGACCGGAAGGGTTGTCACCACCTTACGACTACCACCTCCATTGCGATGGGAATAAACTAAGTTAGTCTCAAGTATAGGCACCATGCCTACACTAGTCAACTAATACTTATCTCCTATAGAAAGATAAGCACCCAAGCTAAGCAACCAGTATACAGTTATACCAATCAACTAAGCATTGAACGAAGAACCAGAAAACATATAAAAGTAAGAGAGAGAGATACAAGAGTTACCAGACAAGACCCGGATGTTACTCGAAGTGAAGTCGCATCCGTAGAGGTACAACGGGAAGAGGGGCTGACACTTCGGCTCCTCTCCAGGACGCTCACCTCTCCTCTCTCCCTATCTCTACTAATACAAGTGGAAAACTAACAGTGCTTCGCCTGTACTCTACTCTTTTGTTGTGTGTTTGATACAGGTGCTCGAGGGTCCTACTTATAGCAAGGAAGGGCGGTAGAGGATGGAGCAGCGGCCAAGCAACCTCAGAGGCGGTTCCAGCAGGTACATATGCTCGAATAAAAATAGTTTTGCATCAGAGTTTACCTAAAACACAGCGGAAGTCTACCTCTCTCGACAGGTAGAGCCTCAAGTCCACAGGGACACTGACTGGTTGACCACAGCTCAGTAGTACAGATGATCCTCAGGAAACTTCAATCTGTTACCCATCTGGGATTTTGTTGAATAATAGCAAGCATAAGTAAATGTCTTACTTAGCAAGTATAGCACGGGTTATGAAGGCTCAACTCAGTTCGGCCGAACCACCCATTTTGCACCGCCTCTGCCCTCTACAGTCAAGATCACTTCCCAGGGTCAGTTGTGAGGCAGTGGGCTTGATTCGGGCGAACCGGGGGGGTCGGCCGAACCCGGGAAGTTCGGCCGAACCACCCTCTGCACCGCCTTCGCTCCTCCCACGTGCTGGATCACTTGCTGGGTCGGTTGGCAGGTTGGTTCCTCGTTCTGGGCTGAGCTGGAGGCCTTCTGTGGACTGACAGGCTTCGGTCGAGATGGACTTGGGCCTCTCCCGTCTTCCGGTCCACTGGGTTCATAGACGGAGTTCGGTCGAATCACGGGATTCGGCCGAACACATCTTTTCTTATGCTTTTTGCCGAGTCGCGTAAAAGTTCAAAGGAACTGTGCACCCAACCACGCGGAGGTGGATCAAACCTCACAAACCACACTTCCGAGGTGTGATCGCATAGGGATGCTACGAGGCTTTCACAAGACACCCTAACAAGACAGTAGCCGCTGTGGTACTACAAGGCGGTGAGACCCTAGGCACCGAGATCGACTGACTCCCAGGGCGCAGCGATAGGAGGGTCAATGGTGTCCGGAGCGCAGGCTACGCAAGCCAACCAAAGCGCAACGTGCGGAGTTCCAATGCGAGGACTCCCAACACGGGACGGTGCCTAACGAGACATAGCCAACGGAGCGCATCCGTCCTCAGTGGAATCAAGAAACACCCCGTACCTTGCCTCCCACAACGCCGTTGGCCCCTCGGTAACCACTACCAAGCTAGAGCCGTACAAGCTACTTGACCAAGACCAGAGCCATTATAGTTCTGGCGGTGACGACAGGCTCCTGGGTTGCCGCTTTAAGAACCGGTCCTTAGAGGGAGACACTAGAACAAAGCACACAACACATGCTCCAGCTCCCTGATCCTAGTTGCTAAAAAAGCAAGTTTTATCATTATATTGAAGTGAATCATTAAGTCAAAATTAATCAATTAAATGGTAGTGATAGTAGCTGCGCATAGCAATGATCTACCCATATGCAATAAACTCAAGGTAATCAAAGGACAGGATAATCAAAACTAGGATCAACCTTAAAGGTAGATCAATTTAGACACATGCAAATGCAATAAATAATGTATTAAAGGTGTGTGGGTAGCAAGGATTGTCCATGCTATAACTTGCCTCAAATCCATTATAATTACTCTCAATCTTTAGCTCTTGATCTTCAATGTCTTCTTCTTGATCGCACTCACAGCGGGTTCCTTCTAGTCGCAGCAAACATCGAGCACAACACATGCAGCTAAACAAGCAAACAAACAATATACAACTAAGAATAATACACCAATCAAAAGGCTTAAAAGAACGCGCTAAAGGATAGGGCTTGGTTCGATGGTCACGTGAGCGCAAGAAACGCTGAAAACGAAGCTACGGTAGAAAAGATACAACTATCGAAAGATTTGGATTATTAGATAACACAACTATATGCTGGATTGATTTTAACTAAAGAAAATCATAAGTAGAGATTATTTCAAATAATTCTATTTGAATTTGTAAAACCAAGGTAGGACTTAATCATATTTTATTTATAATTGTTTATGTATAAATTATGCAAAGTTAAATACTTTATTTAACATAAAACATGTGAGAGCATCTAATCGAATTAGGGAGCAAAATCGAACTATGGGCCAAACCACTTTTCTAGAGCTCAAACAAAGACGATTCAAACTAGAATTTAAATTAGATTTAAATTCCAATTTGAACTACACACAAGCAAAACTCAATGCAGCAGCATGAATGCAACATACAATGCAATTTATTTGTATTTGGTAAATAGTTTTTTTATTAAAAATTCCCTGTAAATTAAACAAAGCTTGGAAAAATTTTAGAAATTTGAGAAAATTATT
>OAMR01000906.1:265733-295122 GCA_900205405.1 Echinochloa crus-galli | reverse complement strand
ACGGGGAAGCTCGCGGCGGTGACCCCCTTCGCTAGCGGCGACTGTGGCGGTCGGCCCCCGCAGGCCATGACCGGCGGCGACGGCTTCTCGTGGAGGAGCGCCTCTGGCGGAGATACATCGACGAAGAAATGCGGTGGAGGTGCGGCTCATCGAGGAGGGGCTCGTGGTGGCCTCAATTCGAACCGGCGACCAGCAGAGGCCGCGGAAAGGTGGCAATGGTGGCCGGCGGCGCTTGGCACAGGGAGGAGAGGGCGGCGGCGCTCGTAAGGCGAGGAGGAGAGCGGCGGTGGTGGGATGATGCTGGGAGGCAGCGGGCGGCTGCTTAAGTAGGCCAAGGGAGGGGCAGCCGGAGCTCGGAAGCCGGGGTGGCACCATCGCCAAGGCGGCGCGGCGCGCACGCCAAGGGAGGAGCGGCGCCGGCGCTGCACGCGGGAGGCTGGATCGTGAACTGGGCCGTGGTGGGCCGAAACAGGCGGAGGCTGGGTGGGCCGCAGGGCGAGCTGGGTCGCGAAAGGCGCTGGCGGGGGAAGCGCGCTGGGCCGCAGAGGGTGAAGGCCAGGTGGGCTGGACCGGCGAGCGGGGAGCGAGCTGGGACGTCGGGGTTGGGCCAAGCGGAGCTGAGGCGCTGGGCCGCAAGGGGAGAGCTGAGCCGCGCGCTTGGAAAAGAGAGGAGGGAGCGAAAGCGATCCGGGGAAAGAGCTTATGGAGCAAAATTGAACTATGGGCCAAACCACTTTTCTAGAGCTCAAACAAAGACAATTCAAACTAGAATTTAAATTAGATTTAAATTCCAATTTGAACTACACACAAGCAAAACTCAATGCAGCAGCATGAATGCAACATACAATGCAATTTATTTGTATTTGGTAAATAGTTTTTTTATTAAAAATTCCCTGTAAATTAAACAAAGCTTGGAAAAATTTTAGAAATTTGAGAAAATTATTATATTAATTACGTTAAAGATTCACATCCCAAAATTCGAAAATTTTGGGGTGTGACAAGAGTTATCCCAGATCTCCTAGTGCTGGCTCTGTAGCAGCTGTATCTCTAAGCTAGAGTGACATAGGTAGATAAAGAATCCAGGAGTCCTCTATCTCTTCTCGTTGTCCTCCCAACTATCTATCTCTTCTCTCCCTTACCTGAGTAACCCTTGAGCTGTGTGTCCGGTATATCCACTCCTATCATATACCGTTGTCCCCTGTCTTGTCTAGTCGTGTGCCCTTCTCTGATAGTCTCGAATATCTGTTCACTAGTAATCTTGCCAAAGCTTCCCTGCGGAAATATAAATTACGATACCTCGGGATACTCCTAGGTGAAGTGCTACAGCGGTGATTCTGTGCGCTTGCAGAATATTTCTATATTTTACTTAGCCATAAGGAAAACCACTGAAACACTCCTTACCCCAGTACCAGGATTCTCAATTCTGATATTGGATCGTAAGAAGTGCCAACATGGAGCATCTCGCCTAGCGGGAAATTGGACACCACATGTATGGGATGCGCCTGGAAGTAGTGATGCAGCTTTTTTGAACAGATCAAGAGCGCGTAAAGTAGCTTCTGAGGGTGCTAGTAGCAAACTTTGGAGTCGGCTAGCACTTCGCTGATGTAGTACACCGGCCTTCGAATCGGGTAAGAGTGTCCGTCTTCTTGGCGTTCTACGACCAGGGCTGCGCTTACCACATTTGTGGTTGCTTCTATATATAGCAGGAGGGGTTCATCGTTTTTAGGCTCGGTGAGCATCGGCGGGGTGTCTAGGAAGGCTTTGAGGTCGGCCAACGCTTGGTCGACTTCTGGCGTCCACTTGAACTTGTCGGCTATCTTCAAGAGCTTGAAGAAAAGGGCGTCGCTTTTACCTAGCTTGCTGATGAATCGGCTTAGGGCCACCATCATCCCTGTAAGCTTCATCACCTCTTTCTTGTTCTTTGGAGGCGGCAGATTTTGGGTCGCCGCGATCTTAGTGGGGTTAGCCTTGATGCCTCGTTGGCTTACCAGAAACCCCAGGAGCTTGCCTGAGGGTACCTCGAAGATGCACTTGGTCGGATTTAGCGTCCATCTGTAGCGCCGGAGGTTGTTGAATGTCTCCTGGAGGTCGGCGACCAGGTCGTCCGGGTTGTAGGTCTTGACCACAACATCGTCCACGTAAGCTTTAGAGTTAAAGCCGATTTGGTTGGACAAGCAATTCTAGATTGCTTTCTGGCAGTCGCTCTGGCATTCTTGAGGCCAAAGGTCATTGTATTGTAGTAGTATATGCCATGAGGCATGATGAACTCCGTCTTGTCTTGGTCGTCTGGGTTGAGGGCTATCTGATGATAGCCGGAGTAGAAGTCGAGAAAGGACAGTAGTAGGCACCCGTCCATAGAATCGACAACTTGGTTGATGCGAGGGAGGGGAAGGAGTCCTTAGGGCAGTACCTATTGAGATCGGTATAATCAATACACATTCTCCATTCACCGGTTTTCTTTTTCACAAGTACAGGATTTGCGAGCCATTTGGGATGCTTGCACTCCTGAATGAAACCAGCGGCTAAGAGTTTATTTAATTCTACCCTAATGGCCTCCTTGCGATCTTGGGCGAACCATCGAAGCTTCTGCTTGACCGGCTTGGCGGTCTTCACCAAATCCAAGGAGTGCTCAGCCTTCTCCCTTGGAACTCCGAGCATGTCCGAGGGTTTCCACGCGAATATGTCCCAGTTGTCCTGCAGGAAGGAGCTGAGCGCGCTTTCCTATTTAGGGGACAGGCCTGGGCCTATCAGCGCCGTCTTGGAGGGGTCGTCGCTGGAGACGATGATCGTCTTGGTCGCCGAGTCCGGCTTGAGCGCTGTCATGGTTGCAGCCTGCTCCGGCACCTTGGAGTTGGCGGGTGGGTTGGCCTTGGCCTCGCTTGCGAGGAGTACACTGTTGCCAAGTTGATGGGAGAGGTCGGCAAGGCGTACTGCTTCTCCGTCGCACTCGTATGACGTCTTGACGTCGCCCCTGATGCTGATGACCCCGTTGGGAGCCGGCATCTTCATCACCAAGTAGCTGTGGTTGGGGATTGCCATGAAGCGTGCCAGCATGGGCCGTCCAAAGATGGCATGGTAGGAGCTGTTGAAGTCGGCAACCTCTAAGTGCAGGCACTTTGTGCGGTAGTTATCGGGCGTGCCGAAGGTTACCAGCAAGGTGACTCGTCCCACTAGGTAAGCCGCCTTTCCTGGGATGACGTCGTAGAATGGGTGGTTGGAGCCTCAGAGCTTGCTATAGTCAAACCCCATGTCGTTCAGGGTCTTGGTGAAGATGATGTTGAGGGCACTGCCCCCATCAACCAGCACCTTGGTCAGGAGGACTCTATCAACAACCGGGCTAACGATCAAAGGGTAAGAGCCTGGTTCAGGCAGGTAGACCCAATGGTCCTTCCTGTTGAAGGTAATCGGCATTTCTGACCACCTGAGGTACTCGATCCCCTTGGTGCCAACGAGCTGAGGTTTATCTCGCGGCTGTGGAGCTTGTTCTTCCTTCGTTCCTGGAACGCGTCGGGGCCTCCCAGGATCACGTTGACCTCGCGGCCAGCGTGCTGGAAGTTGTCGTGGGGCTCCTTAGATGGCCCTGCGTTCGGGTCCGGGCGACAGTCGTCGCCATCCTGCGGCCGATTGTTGCGACGGTGACCGCGATCGTCGCGGCGGTCATCGCGACGTTCGTTGCAGCGGTCGCTGTCTCTTCTGTCGTCGTACCTTCTATTGCCGCGATTGTTTGAGTAGCACGGCTTTTTCGACGCCGGGGGAACGCCGAGTACTTTCTTTAGTGTCCAGCAGTCCCTGAACAAGTGCTTCACGTCCTTGTGGAGAGGACACTGCTCGTTTAGGCGGGCGAGCTCGGCGGGTTGGAGTTGTGACTCCACTCAGCCTTCGCCTTCCGCAACGGTAGCGACGTCAGGCCTGCTGCGTCTGTTGCGTACTGGTTCTGCCTTCTTGTCCTCGGCTGCCGGTCGGTCGTGGTCTTTGTCCCTCCGGTCCCTGGTTCGGAATTGAGCCAGCTCGGCTGTGTACGCTTTGGCCTCCTCTTCGACCACCTTCATCATCTCCCCAATTGTCTTGGGGTCTTTGTTGAACAGGTTGCGGAAGACGTCCTTGTCGTATAGTCCGCACCGGAAGGCGTCAATGACATCCCTCTCTTCGACGTTTGTAAGCTTGTTACGGTTGTCGAAGAAGCGGTTGGTGTAGTCTCAGAGACTTTCACCTCTGTTTTAGCATACCAAATCCAGATCGAATCTAGTGCCAGGATGAGTGTAGGTGGCCTGGTAGTTCTCCGTGAAGACCTTACAGAGTTGCACCTAGCTGTCGATGGAGTTCTCCTGGAGTCCTGAGAGCCATAAGAGTGCCGCATTCCCGAACATGACTGGGAAATAGGCTGCTGCCTCATCTGTGTTGCCGCGTGCGGCCCGGACCGCCGTGATGTAAGTCTGGGTCCAGAGCTTGCGGTCGGAGCGGCCATCGAACTTTTCGACCATGGCAGGCTTGAAGGTGTCCGGCCATTGGACTTGGTGGAGTCGCTTGGTAAAGGCCTGAAAGCCTTCGATGTCAAAGTCGTTGTCGTCGAAATTGTCATTGGCACCACCTTGGCAGTGGTCGCGAGCACGGGGTAAGCCGTATCGGCGGTCGTAGTTGTAACACCCCGCCTTCCACGAGCCGCCCCGCACAGCCCTTCCGAGGGGCGCGCACGCGTACACATAGCACCCTGCTTACACTTTCGTCCTCGCTTCGTGTAAAAGGGTTAACCCGAAGGTGCTATGGCTGGAAGACAAAGGCTTATAAGTTGCCTCCACCCTTGCTCAACTAGCAATGTGGCACTAAACATGTGCATCCCGCACTAATGGGCCACTACCGGGCCATACAAACTGGGCCGGGTGTGACATACACCCCCCCCCTCAAAGAACCCGACGTCCTCGTCGGCGCAACTCACCCACCCGGGCAAATGTACAGGAACGTTCCCCCTTAGCGCACGACTGTACGTCCAGTGCCGGCGCCATAGTCCATGCCGTATGCCCTACCCAGGCCATACGCGCCATGCGCCCTATGCCCGCACACTGACCCGTACGCGCAACCGCGAGGGTCGGCTCTTGATACCATTCTGTCACACCCGGGTTTACACAGAAACCCGAATGCTGCTATATGTGTGCCCAGGAAGTCCACAGAACACATACAACTAACAAATATGATAAACAGAGTACATATGCTCGAATAAAATAGTTTTACATCAGAGTTTACGTAAAACACAGCGGAAGTCTAACTCTCTCGACAGGTAGAGCCTCAAGTCCATAGGGACACCGACTGGTTGACCACAACTCAGTAGTACGGAAGATCCTCAAGAAACTTCATCTGTTACCCATACGGGATTTTGTTGAATAATAGCAAGCGTAAGTAAATGTCTTACTTAGCAAGTATAGCACGGGTGTATGAAGGCTCAAAAAGGCTTGACACGGCTTAACTGCATTAGCACTTTTAGTTGGTTCGTTTTAACATTGTCCAAGTTACTACAAATGAATGAGATCCCAGTTGCAATCCAATTAATAAAGTATAAGTGTCATTAAGTATAAATAAACATAATCTTCTAATCAAAAAGGATCCAGGCCGCTCGTGACCCTGAGCAAGGCTATCATGATAGATTTACACTCTGCAGAGGTTTCGCCCTTTACCCACCAGTCGCGTAAAAGTTCAAAGGAACTTTGCACCCAACCACGCACATCAACACTTCCGAGGTGTGACTGCATAGGGACGCTACGAGGCCCATTCTATATGGCCTCTTAGCTATAGGTGCAGTACCAGGCTTAAGATCAATAACAAATTCAACTTCGCGGTCTGGGGGCATACCTGGTAACTCATCGGGTGACTAACGCTCATGTAGCGACACGAGGGGTTCAATGGCATAAGAGCGCGGCATCACATGCCAACAACAAAATAAATAGCGCAACGTGTGGAGCTCCCGCACTCACGGTGGCTCCCAACATGGGACTGTGCCTAACGAGGCATAGCCGACGGTATCCCCGTCCTCGGTGAATCAAACCATACTCTCACGAGTGCTTCCCACAACGTCGTCGGCCCGTCGGTAACTACTGTCAAGCTAGAGCCGTACATGCTACTTGTCCAAGACCAGAGCCATTATAGTTCTGGCGGTGGCGACAGGCTCCTGGATTGTTGTTGGCGGTCGTTACAGCCTAATTTTGACTGCTTTTGACCGCCAAAGTCTTGGTAAATAAAAGGTATATCGACATAGTTCCATGCATTACTAGGCTTATACTAACCATTTCCACGAGTCTTGGTGTTTTGAAGTGCTTTGTAGGATTATACCCAAAACTGGTATTAAATGGACAATCCGCTGTTCGGGCTAGAATTGGACCCGGAATTATCTCGAACACAAAGGACCTCAAATGTCCAATTAGAGTACACCGTTGCGAAGTGCTCGTCGAGACGATCCAAGCGGACATGTCATTTGCATTGTTTGGAGTTCGGGATAAAAAGAAATTAAACTCCAAAGGTTAGTGCTGACGTCATCAAGTAGCAGTGGAACCCACGTGCAGTTGCTGTCCCCCACATAGCATGCAGCCAGCAACACAGCAGCAGCGCAAGCAAAGGCATGCATGCAGGCCGGCCCCACACGCACAGCAGTGCAGCGGCTTGAGCAGAGCAGCTGCTGATGCGCATGCGCAAGCCAGCAGGCCGACAACGGCAGCGGCAGGCCAGGTGGGCCAGCGCCAGGGGCAGGAGGCCCAGCCGAGCAGCACAGCGCAACAGAGCCAGAGGGCCCATGCGCATGCAAGCCAGCTTTCCTCTGCATTTACTTGAGCTATTTGTTCTGCATTTATTTCGTGAGTAATTGTGGAATGTCTAGCCTTGGTTATAAGCTGTTGTAGTCTGGTTCTATAAGTTCTCTCTTAGTCCTTTGTCTTAGCTGGTTCCTCGTTTCTGCTCAATGCTTCCGGTGAATTGTCACCGGGGTATTGACAGGATTGCTTGCTCTTTCTAGGAGAGTGAGTAGTTATTGCCTAGCGTAGGTGTGGTACCTAGTCTAGATGGTAACCTTGGTTTGTCCCCGTCGCAACGGAGGTGGTAGCCGTGAGGTGGTGACAGCCCTTTCGGTCTTCGTAGTCCATCACGTTAGTTCCGGTCTGCAGGCACCCCGTAAGAGCACGGAGTTTGTGGCACCCCTTCTCATCCCTTTCTGTGTGTCACGGGCTCCGTCCCCGATGTTGAGATAATAGAACTAGGAAGAGAACCATAGATGCCATTCTTCATGCTAGCCATAACCTTTGCTAGAGATTTCTCAAGGCCAGTGGAAGTATATAGGAATCCTTTCCTGTCTCGTTGTTCTCCCACTAGCTAGACCGCTCTTCTATCTCTATCCTGAACTTCTCCTTTTGTGTGTCAACTGAATATCACTCAAATTCTATCCTTTACCCCCGCCTTGTTAGCCGGTAGTTTAATTAGTAGTTACATCCTTGTCAATAGTCGATACTCTTTATCCAATGCTTCCCTGCGGAAATATAAATACGATACCTAGGAATACTCCCAGGTGAAATGCTACATCGGTATCCGTGCACTTGCGGATTTATATCTGTATCATAAAAATACCAATGAACACTACTTGCACCATTACTGGGATTGGCAATCCTAATAGTGGACCGTAAGAAGTGTCAACAGCCATTTCTGGCGCCGTTGCCGGGGAAGCAATTGGCGAAAGATATTGATCATTGACATTGGTGTCTACAAATTTAATTTACCGCTAGCATTAGCGGGATCACCCCTGTTTGTTTGAGTTTGTTTCAAACAGGAGGATGCAGAGAGCCCAGGGTGCCCGATCATGCAGGATTTACCAATGTTTGCCCCTGACTACTGCGATTCGGCCGAAAATCTTCAGAAAAAAAATTCCCACAGGTATGTGTTTATATTAAAAAATATACATAGATACTATCATAATCATGTGCAGCCTGGAGGGAAGATCGTCGTCCAAGAGAAAAACAAAATCAAATTTGACCGACGAACGACGCTGCATCACCGCAATTCTATCTCAAATTGTCGGTAATGGTGGAAAAAAAATCAAGGTATGTGAGATAGTCCAGCTCTTAGACTTTAAATTTTGAGCTTTATCCTTTAAATTTTTGCATTATCCACTGCATGTTTGCTTTGAATCATTTAATTTAGGAATTCATGCATATTATCACCCCATTTTTTTTCCAATCCACTACATACTTCTCGTTCTTGCATTTGCATTCATTCGCCCCATCACCATTTTGCATTGAACAAATTAAAAAAAATAAAAAAATAAGAAAAAAAAACAAAAAACAAAATAAATATACAGCGACCACCGGTTTTAGGCCAAGGCGTTTGTATGTCTGCAAGCCTTGATTCAAGGCTAGTCGCCAAACTTCACCTGGCCTGGCCAGTTTTCGCTCGTTCTTTGCGCTTTGCGCAAGAGAGGAGACGCACTCTACGCCTCCGCTCCCTTGCCGCTCCACTAGCCTGGTTTGGAACCCATTATTGCAACATATTGTCTACACCCAAGCTAGCTCCGCGGCATCCCACCAGTTGGCATGTTTGAGAGCCGATCCCCGTTGCCACACCCACGACCGTGTATTCGTACATGGCAACATCAACACGGAGGATGATTCAACCAACTACGGGGAGTCACGTTGGCGTAGCGCCATCACCGTTGCATCAGTTCCGAAAGTCTTCATCACCAGATGCCAACGGTAAGCACACTCAGGTACGTGAAAAAGGTTTTTGCTTTTTACCTGAATCAAAGCAAAGTTCACTAGTTGCCATCTCCGTGCGAATACTTCTTGATGCTTTCATGCTTTCTCTATCTGTCTTTGTTCGCTCTGGTTTGAATGTACTGTACGATACATTCATAAACTCTTTAAATTAAGCATGGTTCTTAGGTTAATTAGTTTGCTTTAATCAAATTAGACATGTTGTCAAGTTTGATTAATGAACCTTCAGAGCAATACTTTTATGGATATTGGTTGCATGTGTGGATTAACCCCTGCAGAAAAATCATCAAAAAAAACAAAAAAAATGATGAATGGGTGGCCCCACAATCTACTTCACATCAGAGATGAGCCACGACCATGGATACATTTGAAGCCCCGGGGTGGAATAGTGTTCCCAGGAAGCTGCATCGTCCGAGGCATCCTCTCCAGATCGGACGGTGACAAGAACAATCAAAGGAAGGAGAAGTCCTGCTTCTCCATCCATCCATCGAGAGCCAAATTTCACACAAACCTCATGTTTGGTCAGGTCGGCCGAGGATCTCGTCCTAGACCGATCCTAACCTCACCATCTACCACAAAATTTGCCCCACCAGCACAAAAGCATGGTCTCCACCACTCCACACTGCTGCACACTTCATTTCATCACAATCATGGCAGCATGAGAGTGGCGTGATCCCTTTGATCCTTTGGTCATGTTATCCTATCCACAAAAATCCACCAAAGTTCCCATGCCTTTGTGCTAGACGAGGCTCGTAAGAGGAGACCAGCAGGATGAATATCACAGTGGTTCGGTCAAGCCATGGTGATTCAACCGAGCTCCTCCTCTCACTCGCCGGTGGGTGACACTCTGGATGCATGGAGGAAGTTTGCTCCATTTAGGTATGCACTTGTACACTCTCTGAGTACATTTCTCTCTCAATCCTATGCAATGTTTGATTCACTTACATGAAAAAAATAGAAAAACAACAAAAATATTTCCCTTCTCCTGAAAAACCTCTACTCATATGTTGCTTGTCATCTTAGTGAGCTTTGTCAAATTGTTGTGACCTTTGGGTGAAACTTTCATGCTTTAAAGATCGAGATTCACATACACACCACCTCTCACTTGCAATTCTTACACTGGGAGTTAGCAACCATTTTCCATCATTCATCCACAAAGTAAATGCTCCATGTTCTATGATCTTCCTTTCCAAATATCCTTGATAGAGGCATGGGCTATGCAAAAAAAAATAAGAAAAAGAAAAGCATGCCAAAGAGCATGGCAAGAAGAAGTGAAAAAAAGAAGCATGCCAAAGAGCATGGCAAAAGAAATGAGAAAAAAAGAAAAGCATGCCAAGTGGCATGGCAAAAATATGAAAATAAAGATAGCCCATGTTCTCGAAAAATAAATCAAGGAGAGGAAGAATCATCCCAAGGAGTTCCACCATATTTCATTCCACCATATTCCACTCCACATATTCCACACACTTGCACTTCTCGATCTAAAGGTGTGATTTGATTTCCCAAGGATCCGGTTTTTGACTTAGGAAAATATAAGATGCAAGTATGCCTTTATCCTTCTGTCCTACTTGAGCCTCACAAAAAGCTTTGTTAGACTTTAGGATGAAAGAAGGCACAAGCCTTTGGTGAGGATACAAATACCACTTGAGTGATTGAGTGTGCCAATTGAAGAACAAATTTAATTTTTCAAAAATTATGGAAAACTCCGAGATGGATCCTGAAAAGAGTAGGAGTGGAATAAGATCAAGTTAAACTGTTCAACCTTTCAACCGACTAAGGCAAGGAGATTGTTATACGCCCCATAGGTAAAATGGTGAGTTAATACTTTGCCGATGATTTAAGTATTATAGAGTACTAGTTGTGCATTTAGATTGCTTGCAAAGGTACTGATATTGTAGCAACTCCTGATCCACCGAGCCTAAGTTTTTACCTTTGCTCGAGGACGAGCAAAGGTCTAAGCTTGGGGGAGCTTGTTGGCGGTCGTTACAGCCTAATTTTGACTGCTTTTGACCGCCAAAGTCTTGGTAAATAAAAGTTATATCGACATAGTTCCATGCATTACTAGGCTTATACTAACCATTTCCACGAGTCTTGGTGTTTCTAAGTGCTTTGTAGGATTATACCCAAAACTAGTATTAAATGGACAATCCGCTGTTCGGGCTAGAATTGGACCCGGAATTATCTCGAACACAAAGGACCTCAAATGTCCAATTAGAGTACACTGTTACGAAGTGCTCGTCGAGACGATCCCAGCGGACATGTCATTTGCATTGTTTGGAGTTCGGGATAAAAAGATATTAAACTCCAAAGGTTAGTGCTGACGTTATCAAGTAGTAGTGGAACCCACGTGCAGTTGCTGTCCCCCACATAGCATGCAGCCAGCAACACAGCAGCAGCGCAAGCAAAGGCATGCATGCAGGCCGGCCCCACACGCACAGCAGTGCAGCGGCTTGAGCAGAGCAGCTGCTGATGCGCATGCGCAAGCCAGCAGGCCGACAACGGCAGCGGCAGGCCAGGTGGGCCAGCGCCAGGGGCAGGAGGCCCAGCCGAGCAGCACAGCGCAACAGAGCCAGAGGGCCCATGCGCATGCAAGCCAGCGGCTTACGCGGAAGGCGGTTCAGCACATGCAACCGCCGGACACGTGGCGCATGACCGTTGGCCCTGAGCCACAACCGCCGTTCGCACATGCATGAGCAGCAGAGGCGGCGCAAGCAGTAGGCGCGTGGCAGCTGCCGATTCGCAGAGCAACTCCACACGCGGATCCGCCAGGGGGAGGTCGGTACAAGCTGGACACTTGGTGCAGACTTGAGGGGAATATTCCTAGAGCATCTCCACATTCCAAGTCACCTCTCCACTATAAATAGGACTCCCTCTCCTCACTTGTAACATACACCATTTTGGGAGCAAGTCTTCATTCCACTCTTTTAAGATGTAGAGTTAGGCTAGTCCTGTTGGGAGTTAGAGTCAGGGTCGAGCTTCGCTCGGGGTTCCGGAGTCGTCTTCTGGAGTTCTGGTAAAGCTCTTGTATCTTTTCCTTTTCTTTATGTTCGACTCTGAGTAATCAATATATTTCCTCTGCATTTACTTGAGCTATTTGTTCTGCATTTATTTCGTGAGTAATTGTGGAATGTCTAGCCTTGGTTATAAGCTGTTGTAGTCTGGTTCTATAAGTTCTGTCTTAGTTCTTTGTCTCAGCTGATTCCTCGTTTCTGCTCAATGCTTCCGGTGAATTGTCACCGGGGGTATTGACAGGATTGCTTGCTCTTTCTAGGAGAGTGAGTAGTTATTGCCTAGCGTAGGTGTGGTGCCTAGTCTAGATGGTAACCTTGGTTTGTCCCCGTCGCAACGGAGGTGGTAGCCGTGAGGTGGTGACAGCCCTTTCGGTCTTTGTAGTCCATCACGTTAGTTCCGGTCTGCAGGTTCCCCGTAATTGCACGGAGTTTGTGGCACCCATTCTCATCCCTTTCTGTGTGTCACGGGCTCCGTCCCCGATGCTGAGATAATAGAACTAGGAAGAGAACCATAGAAGTCATTCTTCATACTAGCTGTAATCTCTGCTAGAGATATCTCAAGGCTGGTGGAAGTATATAGGAATCCTTTCCTGTCTCGTTGTTCTCCCACTAGCTAGACCGCTCTTCTATCTCTATCCTGAACTTCTCCTTGTGTGTGTCAACTGCATATCACTCCTATCCTATCCTTTACCCCCGCCTTGTTAGCCAGTACTTTATTTAGTAGTTACATCCTTGTCAATAGTCGATACTCTTTATCCAATGCTTCCCTGCGGAAATATAAATACGATACCTAGGAATACTGCCGGGTGAAATGCTACATCGGTATCCGTGCGCTTGCGGATTTATATCTGTATCGTAAGAATACCAATGAACACTACTTGCACCATTACTGGGATTGGCAATCCTAATAGTGGACCGTAAGAAGTGTCAACAGTTGCCGCTTTAAGAACCAGTCCTTACGGAGAGACACTAGGGCCAGGCACGAAGCGTACGCCCTAGCTCCCTGATCCATGTTGCTAAAAAACAATTTTAACAATAAGGTTGAAGTGGACCATTATATCAAAGTTAACAGTTAAGCAAAGGTGACACTAGCTGTGCCTAGCAAGAATCTATCCATATGCATAAACCCAGGTAAATCAAGGTACAGGATAAACAAAGCTAGGTACAACCTTAATGGGAAACAATTTAGACACATGCATATGTAGTAAATAAAGTATTAAAGGTGTGTAGGTAGCAAGGATTGTCCGTGCTATGACTTGCCTCAATTCCAATATAATTTATTCATAGACTTCAACTCTTGATCTTCAAGTCTTCTCCTTGATAGCACTCAAAACACGTTCCTTCTAGTCGCAACAATCATCGAGCACAACATGTAGCTAAACAAGCAAACAAACAATATACAACTAAGAACAATATACCAATCAAAGGAAAAGCTTTAAAAGAGCGCGCTAAAGGGTAGGGCTTGGTTCGATGATCACGTGAGCGCAAGAATCGTTGAAAACGAAGTTATGGTTGAAAAGATACAACTATCAGAAGATTTGGTGATTAAACAAATAAAACTATGTGCTGGGTATATTTTAATTAAATAAAATAATTTGTGAGGGTTAATTAAGTCAACAAAAATTATAATTAAATATTTAGAAAAGCCGGAGTTTAACTCTAAATTTCTTTTAATTAGAAAGAGTTAGTTAAGTAAACATTAATCAAATTAATATTATTTTATAGAGCCGAGGTAAAACTCTAATTAAATATTATTCTGAAAACATGATTAAATAGAATTAACCAAATTAATAAGTATTATAGAAAATCGATATGTAAACCCTAATTTGCTTTTATTTGGAAAAGACATTTAAATAGCATTTAATCAACTTAATATTAAATAAAAATTCAGAAACAAGTTGCATGTTAAATAACAATGCTAACGTGTAGTTTAAGTTGATATGAATCTAACGCACCGAAAACGGTTTGAAACGGAGCTAAAACGCGGATTTTATGGGCTAAACAAGATTGTAGGGACCTATTCGTGAATAACCATAGACGACAGGGGCTAACTCAGAAGATTCGCAAGGCACACTGAGCAGTGTTCGCGAATCTGGTAAAAGGCGGGGTTGGATCTGCAAAATGAGGCTCGGCTGGGTTTATGTGCGAAGGAGAAAAACTTGCAGGGGGTTTTCTGAAAGACAGCCAAGACACAGAAACAGATCAAATGATTACTCGATTCTTCAGGGGCTAAAATGCGAGAATGCCATCTTCTACCTCTAGTCAGAGTAGAGCTTCTACCGGCGGCGGCTCTGCTCGTCGGCGTCGCCGGTGATTGGGTGGGTCTAAGGCTCCGGAGAGGGGCGCAATAGAGAGGGGAGGGGTAGGGGATCGCGTGTAGGTGCTCACCATGGGCAGATGTGGACGGCACTGGCCGGAATCGAGCCCGCGGCGGAAACAGAAGGCCGGCGACGGGGGCTCCCGCGGGGAGGGGGTTCCGGTGACCGAACGGCGACGTGGCTTGGCGGCGAAGCTCCGGTTAGACGAGGGGAAGCTCATGGTGGAGCTCTCCTTCGTCGGCGGCGACTGTGGCGGCCGGCCTCCGCTGTCAATGCCCGGCGGCGGCGGCGCCTTCATGCGGACAGGGGTGCTCCGGTGGCGGGGCAACGACGAGGACCAGCGGAGCGGACGCGGCTTGGCGAGGGGTAGCTCGTGGTGGCCGCTGCTTCACCCGAGGATGACCGAGGCCCGGAAATCGGTGAGGCCGGCGGTGGCTCGGTGCTCCACGGCGAGCAATGGCGGTGGCGCAGTGCTGTGCAGGGGAGCAGAAGGCAGCGGTGGTGCTGGGCAGAGGCGAAGGGGGAGAGAGCGGTGGTGGTGGTGCTGAGCTTCGGTGGTGGCCAGCGGCTTAAGTAGCCCGAGGGGAGGAGCAGCTGGAGCTCGGAAGCGAGGTGGCACCATCGTCGAGGCCGAGGCACGCACGCCGAGACGGGCGGCGCCGCTGACGCGCTGTGCGGGGTCGCGGCTGGGCTGTGGTGGGCCGAAAGAGATTCTAAAAACAGAGATCAGTCGTATCACCATGCTTCTTCGTCGATGTAGTTGCGAAGTCTCCTACTTGGAATCTTCTGTTGTTGGGATTATCTTCTGGTTTCCTTCTTCATACTCTTCATCGTTTTGTGAGAAAAGATAGCAAGAAAAACGAGATACGGGGAAAACAGAGGGATCACAACTACACAATCATTACAAGGATCCAAATCATGCATAGGCATAATAACAACCAAACCAAGCACCTACAGACAAGATTAACACAAGACTGACACCACTGGGTTTTGAAAAACGTAACTAGATTATGCGTATCATAGAATCATGGTGGTCAACTAAGGTTTTATCAACCGTTCTAACTAAGCTGCGATCTTACAGTCAACATAGCTCTGATACCAATCTGTCACACCTGCCTTCCACGAGCCGCCCCGCACAGCCCTTCCGAGGGGCGCGCACGCATACACATAACACTTTCGTCCTCGCTTCGTGTAAAAGGGTTAACCCTAAGGTGCTATGGCTGGAAGACAAAGGCTTATAAGTTGCCTCCACCCTTGCTCAACTAGCAATGTGGCACTAAACATGTGCATCCCGCACTAATGGGCCACTACAGGGCCATACAAACTGGGCCGGGTGTGACATACACCCCCCCCCTCAAAGAACCCGACGTCCTCGTCGGCACAACTCACCCACACGGGCAAATGTCCAGGAACGTTCCCCCTTGGCGCACGACCGTACATCCAGTGCCGGTGCCATAGTCCATGCCGTATGCCCTACCCGGGCCATACGCGCCATGCGCCCTATGCCCGCACACTGACCCGTACGCGCAACCGCGAGGGTCGGCTCTGATACCACCTGTAACACCCCGCCCTCCAAAGCCGCCCCGCACAGCCCTTCCGAGGGGCGCGCACGCGTACACATAGCACCCTGCTTACACTTTCGTCCTCGCTTCGTGTAAAAGGGTTAACCCGAAGGTGCTATGGCTGGAAGACAAAGGCTTATAAGTTGCCTCCACCCTTGCTAAACTAGCAATGTGGCACTAAACACGTGCATCCCGCACTCATGGGCCACTACTGGGCCATACAAACTGGGCCGGGTGTGACAGTAGCGGTCGCGCTCGTCGAGCTCGTGACGTGCGCGGAGGTTGTCTTCATCGGAGTGATTGGCTCTGGGATCAGGTCGGTCGTAGTCTTGATCATATCACTTGCGGCGTTCCAACTCGGCCGCGTCGAGCTCACGATGCCGGTCGTTGAGCACTCCTCGCACATCGTGATCCCGCAAATGGAGCAGATCGCGGAGGTCGCCATCGTGTTGGTGATTGTCGCGCCTTCTGTTGCCTCCACCTCTTTTGTTGTGAGGGTGCCTACCCTCGGACTCGTCTGGATGGTTGTAAGCCGTGCGCTATTGGTCGACCTCTTCTTGAATGACCTCCAGGGTTGGGGATCTATGTCGGCGCCTATCTCGATCAGATCTGCTATACCCGGTTTTGCGGGAGTTCGATCTGCTCAAGCGTGACCGGCTAGATTTGGATCTAGCCTGCCTGTCTTTTTGGTGGAGTTGTTGAGCGACAGCTAGCCGAGCTCTGACTCGAGCTGCCTCTGGGTGGCTTCCATATGAGCTAACTCGGAGATGCACGCCGCCACTGCCGCGGATGGGGTGAGGAAGTCGGCCTTGGCTTGCTCGAACTCGCGCTCCAGGTTGCGCGGGTCCAGGGGGTCGATGTAGTCTTCGTCGCGCGGGTCGTCCTCGGCTTCGAGGTCTGCTCCCTCAGCCACACGGCGCTGAGCTTGGGCATCGTTTGCATCTAGGCGGTGATGCCACGCGGATGCGGTCTCATTGTCCTGAGTTGCTTGGTCTTCAGAGAAGAACATCTCGCGATCAGGTGGTGTGGTGTAGCTTTCTGCTGCGTCGGCCGAGTTCTCGGCGGGTGTAAGCACGGTTGTAGTGACCTGGAACTCGCCGCAGTCTGGAAACTGGGTGAGTTCGGGTGGGTTTCCAGATTGGATCTGGGCCGCGCGATGCGGGAGCCGTCCGGAGTAGTCGGCAACCTCGTTCTTCAGTTTGTAAGGGAACTTGTTCCCTGAGCGATCTAACGCTCGCTCGGATATGGCGATGCATTCGGTGAGCATGTCGTTGATGCGATCTAGCCCATCGATGATCTGATCGGGGTAAAGGACTCAGCGATAGGGAAGCAGATCTGGGATCCGATCTCGGACGCTGAGTTGCGCGATCTGCTGCGTGAACCGATCGGGCACACCGGGGGGAGTCCCCGGAGTTGTCGAAGTCGAGTCCATCGGCGTCAAGTTGACGTTGGTGGAGCTTGAGTCGCTGGAGTCGGCGAAGAAGCTGACGCCCGGAAGGTGCTTGGGGCTGTCGCTCATGCTCGCCGGGAAGACGACGTCAGATCGATCTACCATCAAGCCAACGGTGTTTTCGGATCGAAAAAGCTCAACAATCTACCCCTACCCAGCGCGCCAACTGATGGACCTTAGGACCGGCAATCCACCTGGGGGTACCCGAGTGGTTGATTTGTAGGCAGGGCGATTGATGAGCTAGCAGCTTGATGGTACACAGGAGGCACTGATTTAGATAGGTTCGGACTACCCGGAGGTATAATACCCTACGTCCTGTGTCGGTGGCGTCGTTTGTATTGCTGGTACTCGGCCGAGCTTCAGGAAGCTTGGACGAGCGTTTGGGTTACAATGCGAGATGCAATGTTGTGAGTCGATGTCCCTCATGGGGGCGCCCTAGGCCGTCTTATATAGGGTGACGGGCTAGGGTTTACAAGTCGGTTTCCCATCTAAACCTACTTGGTGTCAACAAGGACTCTAGTTCGAGTCAGTTACAACAGAATATCCCTGGATATCCGGATGAGCTGCCCGCCGGGTATTCATCAAATTTGTACGCCAAGTCGGGGAGCCCGTGTGGGCCGCATAGGGGTCGGCCCACAAGCTTGTCAGACGTGGGCCCTGGCCGCCGTTGTCTAGCCTGACAGTGGACCCAGGGGTACCCATATCCCACAGTAGTCGTTAGGTGGTGACAGCCCTGTACGGCTTTTGTATTCCATCATGCCTGGCTCGGCCTGCAGGATCCCCAAACGTACAGGGTTACTGATACCCCTTCTCATCCCTTTCTGCGTATCACGTGTCCTGTGTCCCGACACAAGCATCTATCTGTAGTACCTGGTTGGTCAGTTGATCAAAGGAGATATAGGTTTTAGACCCGTACCTTCTCTACCCTCCTATCGCTTCTCTCTCTTCATCTGTGTCATCCACTCCACCATACCACCCTTGGACAACTTAGTTTAGATTCAGTTCACTTCTCGTTCCCCGTGGAAATCGATACCCTGGAATACATCGGTATCCGTCCGCTTGCGGATTTATCTGTAGGCCGTAAGGAGTGCCAACACCGCCGGCAAGCGGCATGAGAATTTTTTTATTTTTTTTAATCCTCTCTAGGCGCGGGCCATGCCATGACCCACCCCAATAAATAAATTTGCATCTATGGGTGGCCGCCCGCTCATACAAACACGCTATTCTTAGCTATGAAAAGAAAGCGTGGGCAGCGATTCCACTACTGCAAGTAGATTTTTAACCAGCCCTAGAAACCCTAAAAACCAGCAGGGGCCATGGCCGCCTCCAAGAGAAATAAAATTTTGTACTACCCCTTCTTCAACTCAAACTATATCCCTGATTTCCAAACATTTCCCTATTCAATTTGTTGTCTTATATAATAGTATATAATTTTTTTAGTGAAATTATGCTAAATTTTTGCATGAAACCAATGTAAAACTTAAAAGCAAGATACTTTATTCTTTTAGGAAATTAAATGAACATGTAAGATATATTGACATTTTTACAAACTATTTGTTTTTCATTGCAGTGGCAAAGGACACCAGGCTGGGGAGCTCCCACCCAGGGTTCAATCCCTAGGTGCTGCACAATTTGTGGAAAATAAAAAAAGTCCCGTGTGCCAAAGCAGTGGTCAAGAGACGACCCAGGTCGGTCCGAGGACCGTGTGTGGCCAGGCAGAGTCTCACGGGTTACGTTTCCCAGTGTCAGGGCGAGACCGGGGTGCGGGGGTTTTCTTGGACTGCGTGAGAAAGTCTTCTTATTAAATAAAATGCCCAGGGGTGGCTTGCCCCTCGCAGGTCGATTTTTTTTTGCAGACTGTAATTAAGATATAAGTTACGATTATTCACCTTATATTGATCAAACCGTAGGGTGGAAATGTCCTCCCCTCCATGCCAAAAATAAAATATTGTAGAAACTTTTGGACAGATTTAGAGTGGATGAAAAGGATGCATGTACGTGCTCGAGTTACATGTACAAAGAGGAGGGAATCTGTTCAAAAGATTAGCATGTTTATGCATATATGAGGTTAGCGCTTCTGATTATGCATTTATGAAGTTTGGATCTTTTAGGGTCACTTACTCACTTGTCCTAAAACAAAATTTGAATCCCCTGGTATCATTATTTTTTGGACAAAGAGAGTAAGTTATGTAATCAATCTTTTAGTTTGATCAAATCTTGGCATAATATACGCCTATCAATATGGGATGCATCTACATACTCATTGACAAAACAGTTCTTGAGAGTCAAGAAAGGAACTGACGAAGCTATGGAATCCGATGTGCAAATGAATTTACGTGTTAGGGATGTTTGGATTCAAGGGGCTAAAGTTTAGTCACTTAAATAAATAATAATTAGGAGTATTAAATATAAACTAATTATAAAACTAATTGCATTGCATAAGTTATATCTACTTCGTGAGATGAACCTAACAAGCCTAATTAATCTATAATTAGTACATAATTATATTTATTGTAGCATTACATTGTCTAATCGTGTACTAATTAGGTTTAATAGATTCATCTCGTAAATTAGCCCTTATTTATGTAATGTGTTTTTAATTAATCTATATTTAATAGATCTAATTACCATCACGGCACTAAAACTTTAGTCAAGG
This sequence comes from Echinochloa crus-galli, assembly GCA_900205405.1. Classification (NCBI taxonomy): domain Eukaryota; kingdom Viridiplantae; phylum Streptophyta; class Magnoliopsida; order Poales; family Poaceae; genus Echinochloa; species Echinochloa crus-galli. Next base: position 275,387 of record OAMR01000906.1, on the reverse strand, counting down.
GATCCCAACACCCCCTTCCTGATATGTTGAAAAAAAAATATGTGGCAGAAATTTATTACAATTGGCTCTCACTACTGAACACTGATTCCATGCCTGCATGTGCATGGCATTAATGCTGCGTGCAAGTCAACCCATGGACTAGTTAGCAAATCGAAGCGCAAACGTGATAGAAGATGGCAGCAAGTTGAAATAACTAGCAAACATCACTGAGACGTACACTGACAAACACACACGGTAGCTGCTAGCTAGCTGGATAGCAGCTTATCTGCGAACCGAGCTTGCTGGCTAGGATTCAGTTGAGAGCATTTGAGAGTTCTAGCCGTGTTGGAGCTTGTGGGAGATGAGGGGCGGAAGGCACAAGACCAAGAAGCATGGGAGCAGCGCGGCAGCGCTGTGGCTCCTGCTGCCTCTTCTTGTCTTGATGGTGCTCAAGACCAACCTCCTCCCGCAGGTTGCACGCTGTAAGTCGCATTTTCATGATGTTGCAGAAGAAAGATTGCTTCATTCTTTCCCGATCATCTTTTGTTTCCTCGCAGTTATAATAACCAGAGCCGTCTCCCCTCACGACATTTTGCTTTTTCCATCGTTCTTTATCCAAAAAGTATGCTAGACACATGAAGTTTATAAGGATTTTACCTGGAAAATTCCCATGCGAGGGCATTACCCAAGTCAATCGCTTCTTTGGAAATAAGGAGAGAGATTTGATGTGATAGGTGAATAGTGAAGTTTGGAGAGAGAATTTTTAGAAAGTTTGTGGAACTAAACATAGCCTAAGCAGTTTTGAAATACTAATAGTGCCCGCAGACCAAACCTTTTGTCCTGGTTGATTATGGAACGTGAATATCCCATTCTGATCTGCATCTCTGAAGACGAAGACAGGGGATGTTTAATAATTGTCTATATATCACTTCCGTAGAACACTAGAACAACGGTTCACAAGGTTTCATCCTCGGCAGCCTCAGATTATGTACTGAACTTTTTTGCAACCGAATACATATTATGTCCAAAATTAAAAATTAATATATGGTGCTATAGTTTTTTTTGCGGGTATATGGTGCTATAGTTCACCACCCTATTCTTGTGTGTCCTGGAAGAGTAATGCCACTTGACATAGTATGCCAAAAATCTGCAAAGAAACAACTGTGTATTCCATCAATTACTTCAGCTCTCTTCCTCGATTCGTATTAACAAGAGTATACTCCATGTGACCTCTCATTCGAATTCAGATTCCATTGTCGGCTCACCACCTTCTGCAGCATCTAGAGACGAGAGGACTGGCAACGTTGATGCGACGAAAGGTAATTAACTACACAGTTCTGCAGAACCAAGGTTTACATATTCAAGAGTGACTAGTAGTGTGCCGTGCCTTTACGTGTCACTTGCACGGAACTATGATCAAAATGAAATTATCATTGATGGTTCAACAGGAGCAAATTTTATTTGACTTAATTTGTCACAAGGAAATTAAGAACCATCTACGATAGGCCATTAAAGGATTGGAGCCAGATAAGCTAATTCGTGGGATTAGATTACAGAAATGAGATACTCCGCAAGTATGCAGCCCGTGAGAATGTGTATAAAATTAAACGTAGAAGCCATAAACTTAAGAAAATTCATTCGTGAGTCAGCACTAAGAAACTTTAATATTGTGATAGCCATGTCAGTGTTTCCCGCGATCTAGGTTCGTGGAATATCATTTTTATCTTGTGCAGCACAAGTTGCCCGGTCGACGAAATAAATATTCTAACCTTTAGCTAGTAGCTAGCTACCATTAGGTTGTAGTAGGGGTGGAATGGATCGTGGCCTACTTTTTCATAATCCAATCTGGTCCTAATCAATTTTAGCTTAAAAACTAATAGTATTGTGACTCGACCTTAATTGATTCTGATTCTTAAAATTTCTATTATAAATTAGAGGGCCCTCTACCACCCATAGATAGCAGGCACGCTTAACTTCAAACAGACTAGTACAATAATTAAGCATAGTGTGCTCAACTATTTATTTGCGCTGTGCAAATCAGTATCTCTTAATCAATACAGTATGATTAATATTTTGATGTAGGTATTCATTATATTTTGTTTATTTACTGTACAATGCAGTCCAAGTGCATTTTTGTCGCTATATTTAATTATCTGTAGATTACAACCAACAAAACAAAATCCCTGCGCAACAATCAGGGGTAATAAATGATAGTACTCGAGTACTGAATACTTACTACTGTAGGTTCCATCTATGCTCTATGAGCGTTGACATTGATTATCCATAAAAGAGGGCCCTATTGGTGTGTTGTACAATCTGCCTAACCCAATAGTAGATGCAGAAAAATTGTGAAAGAATTGTAACAAAATATATATCAAAAGTTATTCCTGCTAGCTAGTCATCACGTATACTATTCTGTCATTATTTCGTATGCAGATGTGGCAACACCAATAGTAGGAAGCAAGTTAACCTGCAACTTCAGCAATCGTCAATCCAACACCTGCACCATGGAAGGCGACTTGCGCGTCCACGGCAAATCCGCCACCGTCTACGTCGTCTCGGCGTCCACCTACCGGCCGGAGAACTCGACGATCAAACTCCGCCCGTATGCACGAAAGTGGGAGGACCAGGTCATGCTGCTGGTTCGTGAGGTCACCGTGCGATCCAGCCCGCCATTATCAGGCGCCGAGGACGACATCACCCCACCGGAGTGCTCGGTCTTGAACGACGTGCCGGCCGTGGTCTTCTCCACCGGCGGCTACAACCGCAACTTCTTCCACGTCATGACCGACGTGATCATCCCGCTCTACCTCACGGCCCGTGAGTACAACGGCCGCGTGCAGCTGCTCGCCACCGACTACGAGCCCCAGTGGATCGCCAAGTATAAGGCCATCCTCGCCGCGTTGTCCACCTACCCCGTCATAGACATGGACTCGGAGGACAGCGTGCGCTGCTTCCCGTCGGTTCGTGTCGGGCTGGAGAGTCACAAGGAGCTCGGCATCGTCCCGGGCCTCTCCCGCAACGGCTACACCATGGTCAGCTTCCGAGACTTCATCCGCTCTGCCTACTCGCTGCAGCGGCCACGGGCGGCGCCCGTGAGCAAGAGCTCCGGACGGAAGCCTCGGCTCGTCCTGATCCTGCGGCGCAACTCGAGGCAGCTGATGAACGAAGCCGACGCCATCGCCGCCGCGGCCAATGCGGGCTTCGAGGTGGTCGCCGCGGGGCCGGACGACGTCAGTGACCTGGAGCGGTTCTCCGGGGTGGTGAACTCCTGCGACGTGCTGATGGGCGTGCACGGCGCTGGGCTGGCCAACATGCTGTTCCTGCCTCACAACGCCACGGTGGTGCAGATCATCCCGTGGGGCGAGCTCAAGTGGCCGTGCCGGCATTCGTTCGGGGACCCGGTGGCCCCCATGGGTCTCAGGTATCTGGAGTACGAGGCGACGGCGACGGAAACCACGTTGAACGAGACTTACCCCAGGGACCACGCGGTGTTTACCGACCCGCTCTCCATACACCGCCAGGGGTTCGACAAGGTGTGGAACATCTTCATCAACGGCCAGCACGTTATCCTGGACATCAAACGGTTCAGAGGGTTCATGGAGCAGCTGTACCAAGCCATCACGACAGGAGTAGAGTAGGCATCATCAGGTGGCGGCTGATGTGGGATATGGATCAATGGAATGTATAATTCTACCCTTATTTTTGCTTGTTATTTTTCACCGCCTACTCAGGATTGACGGATACATTGCAATGTGTAATTCTGCTGATATTTTTGCATGTTTGTTTTTCACCCACAAGGTTACCTGGTTTAACTAAAATAGCATAAGCTCCCATGGGTATTCGGGAAAAAATCCTCCATCCTAAAATGCAATTCTGATTAAAAATCCTAGAGAAGAATGTGATTCTAAAATGTCACACCCGGATTTACACAGAAACCTGAATGTGGTCATATGTGTGCCCAGGAAGTCTCAGTACACATATAGCAAACAAATATGGTAAACAAAGAACATATGCTGAATATATTACTCGAAGAAAAAGAGTTTTACATCAGAGTGCATCATAAATAATTAACCAATACAGCGGAAGACTAATAACTCTCTCTAATGAAGCCGCACTCCACAGGGACTCTGACTGGGAGAACGCAACTCAATAGTACGGTAGATCTTCTGGAAACTCAGCAGCCGACTCATGCACAACCCAATCTGTTACCCGTCCGGGATTTTGTTGAATAAAATAGCAAGTGTAAGTAACATAATTACTTAGCAAGTATAGCACGGGTTATGAAGGCTCAAAAAGGCTACACACGGCTTAACTGCATTAGCACTTCTACGTTTTATCATTATCAAAGTTACTACAAGTGTATGAATCCCAATTGTAACCCCATTTAATAAAGTGTAAGTGATATTAAACATAAATAAACATCATCTTCTAATAAAAAAGGATCCAGGCCGCTCGTGACCCTGAGCAAGGCTATCATGATAGATTTTACACTCTGCAGAGGTTTCGCCCTTTACCCACCAGTCGCGTAAAAGCTCAAATGAACTTTAAACCCAACCATGCCGAGATGGCCAAACCTCTTAAACCACACTTCCGAGGTGTGATCGCATAGGGACGCTACGAGGCTTTTCGCAAGACAACCTAATAAGACAGTAGCCGCTGTGGTACTACAAGGCGGTGAGACCCTAGGCACCGAGATCGACTGACTCCCAGGGCGCAGCGGTAGGAGGGTCAATGGCGTCCAGAGCGCAGGCTACGCAAGCCAACCAAAGCGCAATGTGCGGAGTTCCAATGCGAGGACTCCCAACACGAGACTGTGCCTAACGAGACATAGCCAACGGAGCGCATCCGTCCTCGGTGGAATCAAGAAACACCCTTTCACCTTGCCTCCCACAACGCCGTTGGCCCCTCGGTAACTACTGTGAAGCTAGAGCCGTACAAGCTACTTGACCAAGACCAGAGCCATTATAGTACTGGCGGTGGCGACAGGCTCCTGGGTTGCCACTTTAAGAACCAGTCCTTAGAGGGAGACACTAGGGCCGAGCACCAAGCACACGCCCTAGCTCCCTGATCCATGTTGCTAAAAAGCAGGTTTTAACATTAAAGTTGGAGTGAACCATTATGTCAAAGTTAACAATTAAGTAAAGGTGACAGTGGCTGCGCATAGCAAAGATCTACCCATATGCATAAACCCAAGGTAAACAAGAGACAAGATAAACAAGACTAGGTACAACCTTAGAGGTACATCAAATTAGACACATGCATGTATGAAATAATGTATTACAAGTGAGTAGGTAGCAAGGATTGTCCGTGCTATAACTTGCCTTCCTCAAAGTGCTGCTGCTGCTGCGAGTCCGGCTCCTGGAAGTCCTCGTACTCAATCTCCAACGGCAAAGGCTCACTGACTGGACACGAAACACCACACAAGCATCCACACAAGCCAATACATGCAAACAAAAGTATTTTATTAGAAACAGTACACCAAATAGTAGAAACAGTACAAAAGAAGGTTCTAGAAATAATCTACGCTTCGCTACGAACACGTGAGCGCAAAAATCACATTAATCGGAGCTAAAACGAGAAAGTTATGACGTTTCTAAGTTTTAGGGGCTTATTTGTGAAAAACCGAGGATCTATACGTAATTATGCTTTAAAACAGGAGGGCTATCGTGCAAAAAGACGAGGGCTGGACCGCGGGTTCTATTGTTTAAAAGGTCAGGGGGATTTTTGAATAAAACAGGACCTGGATGTAAGTATTTTTGAATGGGGGTGGACCGCGGGTTGAATACAGAAAAGCCGAGGGGCTCTTTAGAAAAACTTCCCGCGCTGACCGGTAAGCTCCGGTTTGACCTGGGGGTTGGTTGGATTTGGGGCGTTGGATCGAGATCTAACGGTTAGGGTTCAAAGAGGGGGCTTGGTCGCCGGTGGCGGCAGGGACGCGGCGGCGCTGCTCGGGCGGCTGCGGCACATCGCCGAAGCGGTGCCGAACTCGAGCTCCCGGCCACTATTTGCCACGGGGTTTGGCCCTAAAGCTTCGGGGTTGAACGGCGAGTTCACCTGGGGTGTTTACGACGGCGGTGCGGCGACAAGGTGCACGGACGACGAGGTGGGGCGGCGCCGGCGGCTCTGTGTACGGGAGGCGAGGAATTAGATGCGGGAAAAAGGCGTAGCGAGGGTCGGGAGGTGGTCAGAGAGCGTCGTTACCACCTGGATGCGCTTCTGGGCGGCTTCTCGTCGAACAAAGGGCGACGGTGGTGGAGATCGACGGCGGCGGCGGCGGAGCTACAGGTGGCCGGCGAGTCGGTTAGACCAAAATTGGAGCCCGAATTGACGTGCTGGCTGGAGGAGGAGGTTCCTTATCACGCTGAGATGCTACCAGGAGTGCTGAGGGAGCGGGGCGGCGCCGGTATCGGGAACTCGACGGCGGCGGCGCCCGAGAGGGTAAGGCGGCGGCGCGAAGCGGAGGGAGGAGAAGGCGCTGCGGCTTGGTGCTTGAGGGGGAAGATGGCGAGGTGAGGGTTGGGGGCACGGTGGCTCGGCTACTATAGTCCTGAGGGAGCCTCGGCGTGTGGGCCACGCCAAATCACGCGGCAGCCGGCGGCGGCGCTCACCTTCCTTACGAGGGGATTGGTTTCTTTCGGTGGAGCAGCGCGAAGAAGGAAGGGAGCGGTCCAGGAAGCTTCCGCGAAGCTCCCAGGGGCCATGGGGGACGCGAGAGTCGGCTGGGTGTGGGCCGAGGCGCGGCCGAGGTTGAGCTCGGCTCTGGCGCGGCCCGGCTGGAGGAAGAAGATGGGCCTGGCCAGTGGGTCCCGTGCGTTGGAGAGAGGGGCGAGGGAGCGGGTCGGCGCTGTCGTTGGGTCGGTGCGGGGAGGCCGCTGGGCCGCTGTGCGAGCGCGGGCTGGGTAGGCTGCAGAGGCGAGGAGAAGGAGATGGGCTGCTGGGGCGCTGGCGCGCGAGACGGGCCGAGGAGGAGTGGTGGGCCACTGCGGAGAGCGAGCTGGGGAGAGCTGGCCGGGCCGCGAGTTGGGCCGAGAGAGGGGTGAGTGCTGCTGGGCCGGAGAGAGTTGCTGCGCTGGAAAAGAAATAGAGGGAGCGAAAGAGAATCAAAGGAATAGTTCAGGGAGCGAAAGCGGACTCCAACCTAAACAACTTTTCTAGCGCTCCAAACAAAGTGATTCAAACTCGAATTTAAATATATTTAAACTCTCATTTGAACCACAAGCAATACAAAACTCAATGCAGCAGCATGAATGCAACAGAAATGTTTCTAAGCCTTATATTTTTTTTAATTCTCAGAAATTATTTATTTACCCTATATTAATTATGAACAAGACATTTAATAATCATTTAATTACTAAAAATTTTAAATAGGCTATTTTAGGGTGTTACAAACCTACCCCCCTTAAGATGAATCTCGTCCTCGAGATTCGGATGTGGATGCGAAGAGCTGTTGATATTTGTCCTTGAGGTCTTCTTCCCTTTCCCAAGTCGCCTCATCCTCTGAGTGTCGGTTCCACTGCACCTTGCACATCCGAATAACATTGTTTCTTGTCACCCTCTCAGACTCCTCCAAAATCCTGACTGGATACTCATCATAGGTGAGGTCCTCTTGCACATCCAGCTCATCTATTGGGATCTGCTCTTCAAGCACCCGCAAACATTTCTTCAGCTGAGAGACATGGAACACATTGTGCACTCCGGCTAGTTTCTCAGGTAACTCTAGCCGATATGCCACTTCGCCCATCCGCTCCAATATCTTGAATGGTCCGATGTAACGAGGCGCCAATTTGCCCTTAACATTAAACATCTTCACACCCCTCATCGGTGACACCTTGAGGTACACAAAGTCATCGACCTCGAAGGTGAGATTCCTCCTCCTGACATCAGCATAACTCTTCTGCCGGGATTGTGCCACCTTCAAATCCTGCCTGATCACTTGCACTTGCCTCTGTGCTTCTCTAAGTACCTCAGGTCCAAAAACCTGACTTTCTCCTGTCTGATTCCAGAACAATGGTGTTCTGCACTTCGTGCCATACAAGGCCTCGAATGGTGCCATCTGCAGACTCTTCTGGTAGCTGTTGTTGTACGAGAATTCTGCATAGGGCAGACTCTTGTCCCAACTGACACCATACTGCAAAGCACATGCCCTCAACATGTCCTCCAAGATCTGATTGGTCCGCTCTATCTGTCCATCCGTCTGCGGGTGATAAGCTGAACTGAAATGCAGCTTAGCAAGCATTCCCATCAAGGAGCAGAAATACCCATCTTAATTCTGCCCAACAAACAAAACATTCGCTGGCCGGAGACCACAACTCTATGTAAGCACACTATCCTCTCCATGTACAGCTCTGCTAATCTGGCGCCTGTATAAGTGGTCTTCACTGGAAGAAAATGTGCCACTTTGGTCAAGTGATCCACAATCACCCAAATGGAGTCAAATCCTCTCTGAGTGCGAGGCAGACCAGTGATGATGACCATACCAACTTCTTCCCATTTCCATTCAGGTATCTTCAAGGGCTGGAGCAAACCTGCTGGCCTCTGAAGTTCAGCCTTGACTCTCTCACATGTGTCACATAGAGCCACATAGGTTGCCACATCTCGCTTCAATCCATACCACCAGAATCTCTCCTTGATGTCTTGGTACATCTTGGTACTTCCTGGGTGGATTGAATAAGTTGAGTCATGTGCCTCTCTCAGGATTGTATCCTTGATCTTTGCCACATCGGGTGTTGGCACTTCTTACGATCCAATATCAGAATTGAGAATCCTGGTACTGGGGTAAGGAGTGTTTCAGTGGTTTTCCTTATCGATTAGTAAAATATAGAAATATTCTGCAAGCGCACAGAAACCCGCTATAGCACTTCACCTGGGAGTATCCCGAGGTATCGTAATTTATATGGTGACAAAGTAGGGTAGCATAATTTCTTAAATAATACCTTAGACATGATTACAGGGGACAACGGTATTGGATAGGAGTGGATATACCGGACACACAGCTCAAGGGATACTTAGGTAAGGGAGAGAAGAGATAGATAGCTGGGAGGACAACGAGAAGAGATAGAGGACTCCTGGATTCTTTATCTACCTATGTCACTCTAGCTTAGAGATACAGCGGCTACAGAGCCAGCACTAGGAGATCTGGGATAACTCTAATGTCTTAGCATTGGGACAAGGGAATCGGTGAACACACAGAAAGGGATGAGAAGGGGTGCCACTATTTCCCAACTAGGGGATCCTACGGACAGGAACTAACGTGATGGGCTACGAAGACCGAAAGGGCTGTCACCACCTCCCGGCTACCACCTCCGTTGCGACGGGAATAAACTAAGGCCACCGACTAGTCTAGGAACCACTCCTACAATAGGCAACGACTACTTACTCTGCTAGCAAGAGCAAGCAACCTTGTCAATACTCTTGGTGACAATTCACCTCCAGTATCAAGCAAGATCGAAGAACCAGCCAAGACAAAGACTTAAACAAGACTACAAGCACTAGAACTATAACTGACTATAGTCTAAACAAGATATATTTGCAACTAGGATAAAGTAGAAGCAAGATATAAATGACAAAGGCAAAGTGATAAAGATAACTATATTGATAACTCAAAGTCTTGCAAAAGGAAAAGGTAAAAGACTGTCTCTTATACACATCTAGATGTGTATAAGAGACAGTGGT
>OAMR01000906.1:232607-243903 GCA_900205405.1 Echinochloa crus-galli | reverse complement strand
GGAGGAGGGATTGAAGCTAGCGGTAGCCTGGGATGAGTGGAGGAGGTGGGAGGTAGGAGAGGGAGCGGCCGCGTGGAGGTGAGGAGAGGGAGCAGGCCGTGTGGAGAAGGACGGGGGAAGCGAGGAGAGGGAGCGGGCGGTGGAGAGGGGCGGAACTTGAGGTAGAGTCGAAGACCTGGGTGGAGAGTGGCGGAGGGAGACCGAGTGGAATGGGTGTGTTAGGGTTTAAGGAAGCGCTATTTATAGCTGAAGAAGGGTGGTTTGAAGTGGAGCAGCAGCCACGACACTCAGGGCGGTTCCGGGCAATTCGGCCGAACTTGGCGGGTTTGGCCGAACCATCCAGTTCGGCCGAACCACCAAATTCCACCGCCTTGGCCTCCAACGTGCCAGATTTCCTCCCTAGGTCGGTTCTAGGTTGGTTGTGGTGTTCGGGCAAAGTGGGATGTTAGGCAGGATTGGGTTGATGGCCTTTTCTCCTGCCGGTCCACCGTATTTGTGTTGGGGGTGATCCTGATCATCTACTCTACTCATCCATGGAGTCTTGGTCTTTTGTATGTTTTCATGTTGTGGCATACTCCGAGTATGAGGGTGGAGTTCGGCTGAATCATGGGATTCGGCTGAATCCACTATTTTGGGTGGTTTTACCCCAACTTTGGTAATACGCCTCCTAGAATCGAATAGACGCCAAAACTTGTGGAAATGATTAGAGATAAACCCTATAGCTATGGTGCATTGTTCCATTGTATTCATTTTATGCTCGGTTGGAGGTTAGAAATCAGGCCATAACGACCGCCAATAAGCTCCCCCCTACTTAGATCTTTGCTTGTCCTCGAGTAAAGAATTGAAATTAGAGCAAGGACTAAGGTAAGGGATCTTTCATGAAATGAATAAATGCATATTGATTATTCCAAACCTTTAAGTGAATAAATGCCTCGCATTCAGGATTTTCTAATATTTTCACAAATAAATAGCCCTTGTCCTTTCATCATGTGGTACTCTCATGCTCTCTGGGGTCACTCTTTCTTTTCACTCGCTCTCTTTTGTATGTCTTCTTTTTGTCTCTCAAGTGGTGATAACTGGTTCAATGAGATTATGTCAATAACCCTCAATCAAATTGCAAGTTCTTTTTAGAAAAGGGAATATCTATTAATATTCAAGCCTCTATATCGATTGATACATGTAGCTATCCAAATTCTCGAACCAAACAACCACGTCCGGGTTTCTTATTATAAAAGTGAGGTAAACCAAGCAGGGATGACCCAACAAACGGAGTATCCCCAACAATTCAATTAACCGAAAGTCTATTAATGAAAGGCCAGCCATTGGAAGCAAAAAACTCCATCATTAAAGTCTCAAGAGCACGGCATGCCAAATGAATGCGAGGCCGATCTTCCTCTCTTTGCATAAGCGCCCAAAACCGAACCCAATGAGTTCCATGGAATAGTACTTGCATCGGAGAGAAAACTTTCACATTGTTAAAAACAATATCATTTCGGCTTATCCATATAGCCCAACAAAATGCAGCCGCCCCTGACAAAGATTGATATTTTGTTTTCTTGTCTACCCCATTCAGCCGTCCATCAAACATATGCAAACTACTTAACGAATAGGGTAAGTTAAAAGATACTTGTATCACTCTCCAGATAAGCTTGGCAATAAAACAATCAAAGAAAAGATGTTGTATAGTCTCTTCACAATTGCAGAAACTACAGTTAGTACTACCACTCCAGCGACGTTTAGCCAAGCTATCTTTATTCAAGGTGACTCCTTTAATAATATACCACATAAAGATTTTGATTTTAAGTGGCAATTTCAACTTCCAAATTAAATGTTTTCTCGGGGGCACATTAGTAGTCAAAGTATTATACATAGAATGGGTAGAAAATGACCAATGTTGAGTGTGTAACCAGGTAAAGTGATCTCTTGTATTAGAAAGGTCTATGTGCTTGACTGAAGCAACTAGAACATACCATGATATCAAGTTTTCACCCACTAATGACCTTCTAAATGAGACATTCAAAGGTGTGGAACTCAAAACAGAGTGCACCGTATCACTTTTTCTCCTGACTATGCTATATAAACCGGCATATAGATGTTTAAAAGCAACATTACCTAACTGGACATCCTCCGAAAATCTTATTTGAGAACCGTCCCCTAGATTGAACCTACCCATACTCATGAACTGAGGTTTGACCTTTATTAGGCCCGACCAAAAGTGTCAGTCTCTCGGTTTGTGTTCAACCTGAGCTATAGTTTTATTTCTCAGATCTTTCCTTCTAAGGAGTTGTTGCCATACCCCATCTTCATTGATAAGTTTAAAAAGCCACTTACTCAAAAGACGCATGCTTTGTATGTCTAAGTTAAGAATATCAAGCCCTCCCTGGTCCTTTGGTGTGTAAAGAATACTCCATTTTGTAAGTCTGTATTTTCGTTTATGCTCATTACTTTGCCAAAAAAAACCTTGATCTAAAATAAATCAAGTTTTTTCAGCACCTCTCTCGGTACTCAAAGAATGACAACATAAACATAGATAAATTACTAAGAACAGAGTTAATCAACACCAAATGACTCCCAGCAGATAACATATTTCCTGTCCAACAACTAAGTTTCTTTTGAAACCTTTCCTCCATACCCCTCCAATCCACATTGCTAATTTTACGATGATGCATGGGGATTCCCAAGTATCTAAAAGGATAAGAACCTTTCTCACAACCAAAGATCTGAGAGAGTTCTCCTTCTTTTTCTTCAAATTGCAAGTTTGGGATGAAGAGTCCATTGTTGGTCCTCGGCCCTGTGACCACTTTTCTTTTTCTTTCCCTTTTGGGAACTTTTTTCTCATTCTTCTTTTTCTTTTTTTGCATACTTGGACTTTTTCTCAAGTTTATTTTTTTCTCATCCTTTTTTTAGGGTATCACCAAGGCATGAGGACTTCCAATGCGGCTCTGATGAAAAATATTCTTGCAATTGATAAGCAAAATGACTACCTCTCGGACTCAGATTTCGACAAGACATTGTACTAATCATGACAAGGATTTCAGTAGTGATATCTCAAGCAAATACGTAAAGTGGATGTTGAGGTATATGGATAGGATGAAAGGATAGGGTATGATTTCATATTTTCAAAATAAATTCACATGAATACTTGAATGAACAAGAGGTTTATTTTATCAAGTCATATCACATTCATCAACAGCTTAGACCAGGGGGTCTGAAAGATTTCATACACATGTGGATACTTAGTTTGCAATAAACAATAGGCACAATTCATGGCATGAAAGATAACCGAGAATGTTTCATTTGAGTGCTTTGTGCAAGGTTCAAATATTGAAACATGGTAACAAAGAGAAACCATAATTGAACAGGAGTAAGGAGTACAAACCAGCGTGCCTGTGTGCGAACTGGTTGAGCCTGGCTAGTTTGGTCAAACAAATTAGTTTGGCCGAACTGGCCGGTTCGCCCGAACCACATGGTTCGGCCGAACGTGTCATCCAACAGGCCATCGTGTTGGTCCTTCCCTGCATCATTTCTGTACTTTGTGCACTCTGTTAAATTGGGCATTCGCTAACTGGCTCAATTGCACCAGTTAGAGCATTATTTCTAGCAATTCAAACTTACAATTTTATTTGTTTATTCATCAAGCTAAATTTGGGAACACAAAAGTTGGAAAAGGAAATAAAGGGAGCACCTCCTAAACATTGATTGAAGCAAATGGAAATAAAATTGGGAAATAAATTTAAACTAATGGTGCTCTAAACGATACAACCACAGAACAACTAACATGTAGGTGGATCAATCGTGACTTTGGGGTTTATGTTGTCGAGGTGGATGTGCCCAGAAAGATTGTTTCATTCAAAATTATGGGCAAAGGTTTAGGGCCAGCTTTAGATTTCTAAAAACTCGATGACATCTAAGTCCTCGAGTAGTGGTGGTTCTGGTTCTAAGAAGATCTTCAAGCGTTGCCCATTGGCCTTGAAAATGTTTCCATCTTCATTTTGCAAGGTAATAGCTCCATGGGATGATGTGTTTATCACAGTGAACGGGCCATCCCACTTACTCCTGAGCTTGCCTCGACCGAAAAGCTTCACGCGAGAGTTGAAAACTAAGACCTTATCTCCCGGCTTGAACGTCTTGATCTTGATCCTTTCTTCACTGTTTTGTGTTGATACAGATGCTGGATGTTGAGGTCGTGTGCTAGGACATGAGCTTGTCGAGCGAAGAACTGACAACCTTGACATGTTTTGACAATATCCTCTACATCAGCTTTGGCTGTGGGCCAGAAGAAACCCGCTTTGTAAGCTTTACCGACCAAGGTTCGTGAAGCGGCATGATTACCACATACACCGATGTGAATTTCTTGTAGTAGGGCTTTTGCTTGATCAGTTGTGATGCATTTCATCAAGACATTGACCGAAGCCCCACGCCTATAGAGTACGTTGTCTACCACCACGTAGTTAGCAGCACGTCGTCGAATACGTATTTGCTCTTGCTTCTTCTGTGGCAATTTATGATCTTTCAAGTACTCGATGAAGGGAGTCATCCAGTCGGTGTCAATTACCATGATCTATGTATCCGGCTGGGGTTGTAGTTGGATGGTTTCGTCTCGTGCTGGCTCCTTAATGGATGGCTGGAGTAGTTCTGCGCGTTCTCGTCCAATTCATCTCTTGTGTCATCCCTGTACTAGTGTAACATCAGTTAAATTGGGCATTCTCTAACTGGCTCAACTGCAACAGTCAGAGCATTATTTTAGACAATTTAAACAAAGATTTTATTTTATTAATCAAGATAAATTTGGGAAAACAAGTATTGGAAAGGAAATAAAGAGAGCACCTCCTAAATAATGATCTAAACAAAAAAGGAAAATTGAATTGGGAAATAAATTTAAACTAATGGTGCTCTAAACGATACAACCACAGAACAACTAACATGTAGGTGGATCAATCGTGACTTTGGGGTTTATGTTGTCGAGGTGGATGTGCCCAGAAAGATTGTTTCATTCAAAATTATGGGCAAAGGTTTAGGGCCAGCTTTAGATTTCTAAAAACTCGATGACATCTAAGTCCTCGAGTAGTGGTGGTTCTGGTTCTAAGAAGATCTTCAAGCGTTGCCCATTGGCCTTGAAAATGTTTCCATCTTCATTTTGCAAGGTAATAGATGCGTGGGATGATGTGTTGATCACAGTGAACGGCCGTCCCACTTACTCCTGAGCTTGCCTCGACTGAAAAGCTTCATGCGGGAGTTGAAAACTAAGACCTTGTCTCCCGGCTTGAACGTCTTGATCTTGATCCGTTTGTCATGCCATCTCTTTGTTCGTTCCTTATATAGTCGGGAGTTGTGATATGCTCTTCCTCTCATTTCATCTAGCTCAGCCAACTGAATCTATCTCTTAAGGCTGGCTGCTAGGAGATCCATACCCAATTTCCTAATTTCCCAATGAGCCTTGAACTCCATTTCTACTTGTAAGTGACAAGTTTTGCCAAAGACCAATTGATATAGGGTTATCTCAATGGGTATCTTATAGGTTGTGCGGTATATCCAGAGTGCATCCGGGAGTTTCTCCCTCCAATGCTTACCTATCTCATTGACGGTCTTTTGCAGAATATTCTCGAATTGTTTGTTAGATGTTTTTGCTTGGCCACTTGTTTGGGGGTGATAGGGTGTAGCTACATTGTGTTGCACCCCCAAACTGAATAGGTATGTACGGAAAACATGGTCAATGAAGTGGGAACCTCCATCGCTAATGACTATTCTAAGAACACCGAAATGGGGAAAGATGGTTTCATGAAACATTCGTCTCGCATTCTTGGAATCTCCGCCGGTACAAGGCAAGGGTTCCACCCATTTAGACCCATTTAGAAACGTAATCCACAGCCATTAGGATAAACTTATAGCCTCCTGAGTTGGGGAAAGGACCCACAGCCCCAGGCGCCAGCGCTCGCCGACCGCCGCCCCAGGCGCCGGCACGCGGGCAAACACCACCCCGGTGTTAGATCCGCCGATGCCCCTTCCCGGTGACGCCGGCGAGCAGCTCGAGGTGGGCCTTCCAACCTCCGTTGACGGCCGCGTCTGCCGAGAGAGGGAGGAAAAGGTGGGAGGGAGCCACGCCACCACCATCCGGCGGGCCGCACGGACTTCCGGCGGCCGGCTCCGGTGGCGGTGCGGCGAGGTTGAAGGTGAGAGGGGTGGCGGCGGTGGCTTGGGGAGGGGCCGCCCGAGTCGCCCAGACGCGTGGGCGGGGGCGGAAGACAAGTCTTTTCTACTCTGCTTGTTTTGTCCGACTGTGTCGTTGCCCAATGAATGTGTTGCTTTGATTTGGTGCTAGCTGAGAGTCTTTTCAATTGGCAGACTTATGTCAGGCTGTTAGTAGCTACTAGAATGCCGGTAGTGAGGTCGGACTTTTTTATCATTCAATTCGCTTGTATCTGATAGTAGTGCGCATAATTTTCTTTTTCATTTCAGCACTGTTGGGTGAAATGCTGAATCTGGTTTCCCTACATAGAGTACATATAAGTCTGCAGGCGTCGAATTTTAATTTGTGTTGCAACCGTCGGTGCTTGGTATTGATACCAATGAACCAGTCGTTAGGTTAAATGGATTTCAATTCCTCAGCGTTAGTGAGTCCCAGTTGCAATTTTGTTCTGTGATGTGTTGGACGTATTGGTCACATTGCTTTCTTGTAGGTAAACTGTTTGTTTAAGATGATGCATATAGCTCACTGTCAGAATCAGCATGACTAATATTTTGCTATTCAAATTTGTTCCCATTCAAGTTTGAATGTGTGCCTCCGGTACTTCCAGTCACATGTTATTAGAGACATGCCATTTCCTATCTTGGACGAATATGCACTTAGTTCTTTTTATGTAGAAGACATGATACTGATGGTGAAGAAAATCAAACAGATTCCCATTGACTTTTTTCGAAATATGATGTAAGTAACCAGCTACCTTCCGACCAATCATGTTATTGCCAAATTTTGTATGTGAGTGCCTTCTGAATTATTTGTGAATGCGCAATGCCTTTAAGCTGTGTGTTAATCACCCTTTTCTAACTATGCGCATTACTGATTGGTAGTAGAAATATATTGGTCCCTACTGATTTGATGAATGGTGTTATGGGCTCTTCTGGCAATCTTTGTTCTGATTTCACTCGCAAGTGGAGCCTTTGGTTTCATTTCTTGTCTTTTTTCTTTGTTACTTCCCATGATAAGCCTGTGATGTGAGATAAACATTTGCTACTCTTGATGGGTACAGTCCAGTTGATGATCATAACCACCAAGATCTCTGAGGCTTGTATGTATTGTTTCCTGTGCTGGCCATCTTTTTAGGCATGGTATCCTGTTGTGATTAGAACCTTTCAGTATTTGTTCAAAATTCATGTTTCTGTTTCCCCAGTCTTGACATAAGACCAATGGTGTTAGACACCAAGTTCTGATAAGCTCTCGGGTATCTCTACTAATAATTCAGTAATTCGCACTCTGCTTCTTTTGTCCCACCGTGCCGTTTCTCAATGAATGTGTTGCTTTGGTTTAGTGCTAGCGGAGTAGCCTTTTTCTAATGGCACATGCTTATGTTAGGCTATTAGTAGCTAGCACTAGAATGTTGGTAGTGAGTCCGGACACCACTACCAGAATGATCGATATCTGCACCGGGTGGGAAAGCCCTTTAGCACCGGGTTTCCCACCCGATGCAACTAATCCGAGGCTAAAGGGGTACCCCTTTAGCACCGGGTCGAATAACCGGTGCTAAAGGGCCTGCCTTTAGCACCGGTTGCTGCCTGAAACCGGTGCTAAAGACCCCGGATTTCTTTTTTTTTTTGCTTTTTTCAGTAGCCATGCGTGCACGTCTATATACGTATATATTCTAATACATGTATTCTAATGCGTATTCGACCGACTCTATATTCATATTAGCTGACATTTCATCAAAATAGAAGACATATATATTACAAAAGTAGATATTCATGCATGTCAACTCGAGTTCTATATATTTAAAATGTATTTTCTACTTAATTAAGATTGACGACTAGCTTGTTGGACTGTCCGGCACGTCCTCCAGTACTGGCGAGTAGTATTCTCCTCGGGGATTGACGACCTCGTCCCAGATCCATCCGACGAGCTGTTCTGCAATTGCGTCAATTCTTTCTAGCTCTAGGGACTATTCCTTCAGGTTGAACATCTGTAATTTACAAATATATTTGCTATCCACGCAAGGCACTTGTGGTATTACCAAGGTTAGGCTATGCAAATGTTCCCTTCAACTGTATCTTCATCAATTGTGTTATCTGGGCACAGAAAGTGTTTGTCGAATTGCTTGCTGTTATGTGCTTATTACCAGTTACCACAAATAGTGTTGGAAGTGGAACGATTTTGCATCTGTACAGGGTATGGTCTTTTTAGGCATTAGTTCTGTATAATGTTGTGCGTTCTTATTTCAGGAACAAAATAATACAAACAAGATGGAAGTGACAAATACTGGAATTGGGTGCAACAGTCCTGTGATATTTTGTCATCTAATATCATTATTGTAGTTCAATTCTGTTTGCTCTTAGCACTCAATTTGTTTTTTTGCAGCTACTGCACTTCAGCTTAGGTCATGCATTTGAGCTTGTGACACTGCGTTGCATTTTCTTAGTCATGTGTATGCACTGTGTATGTTTGTGGCATATTTACATATGTTTGTTGTCATCGGACTGGGCATTGGTGGTTGAGCAGATATGGTTGCATTAGGTACCAGACTTGCTTTTATTTGTTGTTGATGGAAAACCAGTGCTGTCCTAATTTGTTCTTTCCTAAGCAAAGTATCACTACTTGTTATTTTCTACTTCTCCATGCACCATGTTTATGAAAAGTTGTTTTCAGCTGCTAATGAGTGCTTCTCTTACCCTAACACATAGGACTCGACAAAAGCGTGCTATCCAGCATTCGGGAAGAGCTCGCCAGCTTCTTATTGTCCTAGGTCATCGACAAGAAAGGAGTTCCATTGTGCCAGTACAACTACCATGACCTAAACAAGCTAGTGCACTAGTTGGCTATGAATATCTTGATGTATGCACTACTTTAACAACATGTATGGTTTTGAACCTCAATGCACCTTTTGATGCAGGCTAAACAACCTGTGAGCAGAAACTAAACCTGTTATAAATAAAGCCCGCGTCAGCATAGATTGGAATTAATGTTTTCAAACTGTGAATTATAAGCAACAACAAAGTACTTACAGTGTCCAACAGGTGATCAAATCCACGTCCATGGCGTCGCGGTGGTACAGCTCATATATATCATTAAACCTGAGCCAGACAAAATCCGCGTCACCATTGTAGAAGTCTTGGTCCTTCACGCCTACTTTTATCATGCGCCGTTTATTCCTTCTTGATTCTTCCAAATACCAGTCATGGAATCGGCGCATCTTCGTCTGTAGGTTGCTCTCCATTTCAGGAGGGACCATAGGCTCGCCAAGCTTAAACGGCCACTTCAGTGTTGTGTTTACAGGCACCTCTTCTTCCCCCAGGACTTGCGCTCTGGTTAGTCCAGTCTCGGCCATTACTCGTTGAATGTTACGCTCGTCCAGAGATGGCAATGGACCCAAGGGCCGCTGAGGTTGCTGGCCGAGCTGAGGAACCTTTTTGGATGGGCCCGCCTCCTTATCCGCAGCCTTCCGTTTCCGGCGAGATTTCAGTAATGAGCGGTCATAGTCTGTTACTATTACTTCCTTCTGTTGACCCTTGCTCAAATTACCGAGGAATGACTTCACGATGGTGGGATCAAGCTTCGGCTCCGGCTCAGGTTTTCTCCTCCACTCGGCCATTTGCCTCTTTGTGTCTGCTTTTACCGAGGCTTCGAGCTCCTCTAGAGTCTTCTCGCCCGCTCTTTTCTCTGGTGCGGGCTTCTCTCTAGTTTTTCGCGCCTTCTTCGCTGGTGGAGTGGGGGCAGAGGCTTTAGTGCGGCGTCCCCTCTTTGGCGGAGGAGACGGAGACCTCTTCGGCGGAGGAGACGGAGACCTCTTTGGCGGAGGAGACGGGCTTGCATCAGGAGCTCCCGGAGAATCGTCATGATCCGGTGGATCTCTTGGAGGTGACGGAGGCTTGTTGGTAGCCGCAGGTGTACCGGGTATGACGACGTCTGCCTTGCTCCATAGAATGATGCAGTGAGAACACTGACCGAGTTTTGTTTCTCCGTCACCTCCGTGGATGTCAAGTTCCAAGTCTTCCCAGCTGGTGACGACTTGCTCCACCTCAACAGGTACGTAACCATGTGGAATGTCATTGCAGTGCCATTTTTGCCCTTCTTCCACACGTTTGGTCATACCGTATGCGACCTGATAAGTTAGTAGTCACAAAGAAAGTTAGTAAATGAATGGTATTTACGGTGAAATGTATGCAGTACGAACTAAGGTCGCATACGTACCACCACAGTAAGGTTCTTCTACCTGACGACAAGCTCGCACACGGTCCGTTGAGTTATTTCATCCACGGTGTAACAGACCGCTTTGGCGGCCTGTGTGGAAGCGTGACTGCTTTGATATTGTTGTGGAGGGCTAATAATGGCCGCATCTTGGAGAGGTGCATGCTCTGGGGATTGACGACCTCGTCCCAGATCCATCCGACGAGCTGTTCTGCAATTGCGTCAATTCTTTCTAGCTCCAGGGACTCTTCCTTCAGCCTGAACATCTATAATTTACAAATAATTGAAAGATATTTAATACGCCGAGTTGGAGACAATAATTGTGCACTTAATAATAATGGAAATGTGTTTATTATTACGTACCATAATATCGTGTTGTGTAAGCTTTTCCCCCACATAATTTTGAATTGTGTGCACGAGGTTACCTCTTGAACAAGAGATATCTCTTTTTTCTCTTTCTTCCAGATAGACAAAAACTTGATGTGGCACATCTATGAGCTAGCTGAATCAGCATCATTTGAGGAGGCCTAAGGGTAGAGGAGACCTACTACATACAAAACGTTTGATAAGCGTATGATGTATAAACATACTCCCTCCGGTTCACTATTAGAAGTCGTTTAGGACAGCGACAATTTGGCTAAGCGCATTTGGTTAGCGAACGCGTTCGCTAACCAAATGCGCATGGCCGAACACGTTCGCTAAGCAAATGTGCATGGCCGAACGTGTTCGGCCATGCAACGGGTACCTGCACACACAAACACGTGCACGGAACGAAGGCCGGCTCACAGACATTTCACAGAGCGAGGCTCACCGGGTGCAGTGACGGGCGCGGCGGGCGACGGCGGCGAGGGAACGAGGAGCGGCGCGGGGACGACGTGCGGCGCGGGGATGAGGGGCGCCGGC
>OAMR01000906.1:195643-219152 GCA_900205405.1 Echinochloa crus-galli | reverse complement strand
TGCAGCCAGCAACCGGTGCGAAATGGCCTCGGCACATTAGCACTGGGTCTTGCCACGTCCCGGTGCTAATGTGTCCGCCCTGACATCCCGCAGCGCCGCCCCCGCTTCTAGCCGTTGGACCCGGTGCTGAAGCCCCATCAGCACCGGGTCCAAAAATGGCCGAGGCGGAGGAGGCGGGCGGATGTGAAGGATTCTGGTAGTGCACGTTCGTCGGTGAATTTGCTTGTTCCTGACTGTAATGTACATCCAAATTTTAAATTTGGGCTCTCCTAGGGTGGAATACTCTGCTCTTATAGTGTAACCTGCAGGTTCCCATTTTGTTAACGGCACATGTCCACTGTTGGTTGCAATTGTAGGTGCTTGGTATTACCAAGAAACCGATCTCATTGTGTTATATGGATTTCAATGATCTAGTGGTTGTAAGCATCAGTTGTCCTTTCATTTGATGATTCGTTGGATGTATTGCTGACATTGCAGTTATGTTGTTTTGCATTTTGAGTAAATTCCACTAGAATTTATAAGAGCACAAGTTTATTTTTTTCTTTCATCTTACCTGTATCTTTGAAACCAAATTGGACATTGTGCTTTATCTATATGGTGGCCTAAGCAGTATTTGTTTTGTGGTGCTCTGCGTTCTAATTTAGATAATGGCATGAGTGCAACTTTACACATTTTTTTATCTGATTTTTCTGCACCTTACTAAGTTCTGACCTGATTGGCATTGTTTATTCTGTTTGCAGTTTATATTCGTTAGGTGCTGGAAAAAGTTTGTCTCCTCGCATCATTCTCAGGTGGCTCATTCACCACTAACTTCATGACCACTATTGGGCATGTAAATTAAATTCACAATATTTCTTTGTAACTGATTACATGCAAAAGCATATGTGAACTCAACAATCCTGCCAACTGGATTTCTTGAAATAATATCCACTTCAAGATCCGGATTGTCAAATTGGATGGCAAATGGATAAGATGAAGAGGTGGGTTGCCAATGGGTCTGTCCCTTTTGTACTGAGGATATTGATATAGTAAATTGTAATTGTTAACACATGGTAAGTGCAGTTGGATGGTTTGGTCATTAATACTGTAAGTTAGTTTCTCATATATATTCATTTACTGACATGATTACATTTTTTAGCCAATCACCTGATGCCTAATCTTCTACATCTCCACATAAAAAAAACCATGCTCCAAAATAGTACTGCCCTTACTTATGCAATGACGTGTTGTCGTATTATTGCTGTTGCTCAGGTACATGAATCCAAGAGTTCTTTTAGTGGCCTTACTCCTGAGCTTTGATTGGTTTTGGCTGGTCAATCAGTGGCACCAATTCTTTTTAGTATCAAGTCATGTAGATGTCTTATTAGGTTAATATTGTCGGTGGAAACCATGGGAGACCGATATGCATGTTTCAATTTTTTTGGAGATGTGCTGCCAAACTTCTGCTTCTCTGAAACATGTATTACAATTCTGATAATGCTACTACAAGAACTGGTACTGCTCAGGGATCTCCAGTTGGTGCCTGCCTTAAAAGACACTTTAGTAAAGACTGCCAAAATTCATCTCCTCAAAGAGAATTAGTTTTCAGGGAAGTATTACAAGGCATTTCAAGTTTGGAGAGCGCAGAATCAGTTTTCTTTAACCAAAATGAGTTGAAAAATAGATATATTCCTGATGGTACAGCATCCTCTTCTTTGTTTGAGAAGAAGGGGGCTGTAACTGTTACAGAAGAAGTTTCAAGTGATGCACTACTGTGGCACTGCAACTCAGTGGATACTGTGACTTATGGCTTCTGAGACTTGTGTGAAACTCATAAGAAGCATGAGGTCAGTAATTTTGATCTTCTTGTTCTCCATTGCATATCACAGAGTCAATTATCATGAAAAGCAGCACTTTTAATTTAGTCTGATCTGATGGAAAATTCTTTACTTGCTGCTATCTGCAGGCTGATGCAAAAGGTTGCTGTCCATCTCCATCTATATCCAGAGGCAGCAATAAGAAAAGCCCTACATCTATTCTGCAATCTAAATATGCAGATGACGCCTTCATTCCTGGTATTCCTGCTATGCTACTACTATTATGTTATAACATGCAACATCCTGGTAGATATACCATGAATTTGAGCTGTGTTGTGACTGTTTCTTGTCGTCAACTATTACCAACAGAACCTGCCTTCACTGACTGCCATCCAACGGAGACATGCACACCAGCTGCTCCCACGCAAGATGCAACTACCAAGACAAACTCCAGGTGTTCTGAACCCAATTTTGGCGAGCATCACACCCAGGCCTTGTTTAGTTCCAAAAAGCAGCTCTCAGATTCACTAGGTAAAAAGAAGATTCCCTATCACAAACATGCATGAAGTATTAATTGTAATGAAATCAAAAACTAATTACACAGTTTTGTTGTACTCTACGAGACGAACATTTTGAGCCTAATTAATTAATTTTTGGACAATTTTTTACACATACAAACGAAATGTTACAGTGGCGCAATGATTACGAAGAGACCCTAAGACAGCGAGCTGAACAAGGCCTCAACCGTCCAAACCGGCAGTCCAAGACAGCGAGCTGAACCACCCTGGAAAGGTTACAACAACCGTCGAACTGCTGGTAATGAGCGTCCGCTCATCTGCTCGGCTCAAATCGAAGGAGCCACCGTCCAAGACATTCCTTGTCCGGACGATCAAGTCTGCTCTGGCCACCTTGACGCTGGGCTCCAAGCATAGTTTCGACGCCGTCAAGGCCAAGGAAGCGACTAATGGTACATGAACCCAAGAGTTCTTTTAGTGGCCTTACTCCTGAGCTTTGATTGGTTTTGGCTGGTCAATCAGTGGCACCAATTCTTTTTGGTATCAAGTCATGTAGATGTCTTATCTGGTTAATATTGTCGGTGTTTGGGAGACCGATATGCATGTTTCAAATTTTTTGGAAATGTGCTGCCAAGCTTCTGCTCCTCTGAAACATGGGTTAAAGGATACATCATCTCCTTTTATAGTAAATCAAATATATAAATGTTTGGTACTTTTTTATGTCTAAATTGACAAA
Organism: Echinochloa crus-galli; assembly: GCA_900205405.1. Lineage (NCBI taxonomy): Eukaryota > Viridiplantae > Streptophyta > Magnoliopsida > Poales > Poaceae > Echinochloa > Echinochloa crus-galli. The sequence goes on along the minus strand of OAMR01000906.1, from coordinate 216,105 downwards.
TCTTCAATTTTTCTTCCCACTCCCATGACCTATCTTGATTGGCTGACAAGAGAAACCTTGGAGAACATACTCAAAATGTTTGTACTAGAACATGTATTTTTGCTGTCTAATAATATAATATATACTAGAAACTTGGGCTTTTTGCTGGGCCAGTGTAAACACTCGGGTTCTTTATGCAATAGTTTAACAAACTTATGAAACTTGGTGGTATTTTATTATGCCAACAAAGATTAAAAAGAAATCAAGAGTCACAAATGGTACATTCCGCAAATCAAAATATTTTCACAGGTATTGACGGGTAACAAAAAAAACTTAACACAAAAGCAGCGTGCTAGCTTTGGATCTTCATATAATAAGCATATAGAAATTGACTGATCCAGGTAAAGCTCTGAAAGAAGAAAATGGGATATGTTTGCTCATTGTTGAAGCTAAACAACTAATACAGGTTGCATGAAACCTTTGTTCACTCGTTAGTAAGCTACTAAAATGAGCGCATACACATCAGAGACGAGAGGCTGTTCAGGTCGTGGATGAAGCCACATACAGAAACGGAAGCAGAGTAGTTCAGTGCACCTTTGCCATTTTCTTCAGGCTCGTCGGCATCCTCTGTGATTGCATTAGCACATTCTAGTATAGGAGCTAATCATGAGCTCTGTCTTAATGCATTGACCAAAATCAAACCTCTTATTCCATTCACTGGATACAGCTGCGCATCTTTTAATGTCATCCACTGGAATTATCTGATCGCCTAAAACAAGGGGAACCAACATTCTATTAGAAATGCTAGTGAGATGAAACTTTTTTGGTGATGATAAAATATGAACATCTAAACAATCTACTCTTACACGTACTTGTGGTTGGAGTATTGTCTGCTTCTTCAGTACAAGCATCATTAGCACACTCTACTGTAAGCACTAAAGATGGATTAGTATCAATGTCATATCTCTTTCTGTAAAAGCCCGCCTGTAGTCAAGTGTTACAGCTTCATGTCTGTCTCCATCACCATTTGAGGCAGCAGCATTTTTTTTTGTTGCGATATCACCATCAAAGTGTGTTCCTCAAATCTTTTTTCTTTTACAACTTTGAACACTGTTAAGAGGTTTGCGAGCAGAGATGGCTCAGATGGATGAGGTTGTTACCTGGCCTGAACATTCTCCAAGTAAAATTGTGTGATCCCACTTCTAAATTGCATGGGTAAGAAGAGCTTAATCACCAATACTTTTAATTTACTGAAGAAAGTATGGCCTTTTAGAGTTATTTGATAGGAAGATCCAGTGAGGATCACTTTATCTTAATATCCAAGATCACACAGTTTGGAGGAAACCTGAGGGTGCCTCACAGTGGAATGGCAATAGCAAGAAACGAAAAATTAGTGTGATGACTTTAAAATGCTATTGGAGCACAATTCCTTGAAAGAAAACATGACAGCTATTTTGGCTTTGAATCAGAAAATGAAATTATAGACTATAGTGGGGTGGTTCTCCAGTTTGTTAGGAGCAAGACTGGGCTTTTTTTTCTGAAGTAGCCTGAATTTTTGGAGTTGTCTAAAGATGTTCCATTTTACTTATAAGAAATCACATCAATGGTAATTATATCGGTGATCAGCTTAAAATTGTATTGGTGTGTACAGACAATAAAATTGACAATTCAGCATATGACTTTGTCATGTTTTCAGAAGTAGAGTAGTCAAATACGTTGCAAGTATAGATTGGAGATCTTTTAAGGGGGATAAAAAATTACCAGTTTAGTTGCTTGCAGTTGCAGACCTTAACAAATGGTATTTCAAAATTTCTTATTTTCTGTGAGGCATTGCATCGAACACCTAGAATGTAGAGCTTGGCGCATATATGCAGAGCTTACCGAAAGCAATATATGACCACGATAGCTGTGCAATCGAGCTTTATTACTCTCTCTGTGTCCCGACTGTAGCTGAAGGATCAAGAAAGTTCGGAGCAAAGTGCATGTGGACATAGGATGGATTATTTTTTAAGATATATGGGCCAAGAACATACCAGTCGAAGACCGGAAGATACGCCATTATAGTCGATAGAGCTTCGTTGGAGTTGCGGGATTTCCCAGCGAGATGGATTTGGCTTCTTCAATCGCGAATTGCAAAAAACTGATTGGCGCAGTGGAAGATCAGAAGAAGACCGTCGTGCAGCCAATAGAGGTGGAGATGCGGTCGCCGGCGTCGAGGAACTCAGCGCGCACGACGACAACGTGGGCTCGCGCCTGGGGCAAGGGCTTCCCGGCGACTGCGGCGCCGGCGTGCCGGCGCGACACACAGATCCGTTAGAGGCCGCTACAGCTGCAGCGGGAGGACATGGCGCGGCTCGGCGGAAGACAGCTGCGGCGAGGAGCACAGGAGGATAAGGTTTATCGGTGGTGATGTAGAGGGAAGGGGAAGCAGCGGGGGCAGGACGCGTCGGGGTTGCCGGAGGGCCAAGGCCGGCGGGCGGTGTGGCAACTGGCAAGTCGGATGGGACAGCTCCTCGCTCGAGCGACTTCACGCCAGGATTCGCGAGCGTCCGGGTTGCCGTTTAACGGGCGAGAGGCCGATGGTATGAATCGAACGGCTACCGTCGTTTCCTTGCAGAATCCTTCGGCTATCGGGTTAACGGGCGACATGGCCCTATCTTCAGCGGCCAGGATTCAAGTTTAGAGATTTGCAATAATAGAGGTAATATTGTTCGATATTTTTCTTCCTCCCATATCTTCAGGATAAAATTATTATATAGTCAACTAGTATCCGCTATGCCAACACAAAATATTGTGTGTGCTTTATAGTGTTAGGCATTCATCTTCATGATGATTATTTCTTAGTATGTGAAGTAACAATATTCTTTCCAGAGTTTATGGAGTCTTCTTATGGATTTTTTGAACCCACTTACCTTTCAGGCTAGTCTTTTGGATTGAGTTAGGCCTGAGCATTATTGGTTGTTGCTCCGTTGGACCTGGGCTTAATGTTGCGCCAGCCCGTGGGTGCAGCGGCACGGGCCGAATCCGCTGCGCCCTTATTGGAAGAAGCCGCTCAAAGTCGAAAGCTCCTTACAATAAGAAGTTCTGTGTTTATTGCAAGCTCAAAAATCATAATATTGAGGATTATAGGAAAGTTAAGTATAAGGAGCAGACGAAGAACAATTCTGATGGTAAGGCCTCTGTTGTCTCTGCTGCTGGTGATTCTGATTCAGGAGATTGTCTGGTAACTTTTGCTGGCTGTGTTTCTCGTCGTGATGAATGGATTCTGGATTCCGCATGTTCGTTTCATATCTGCATCAACATAGATTGGTTTAGTTCCTTTGACTCTGTGCAGAAAGGAGATATTGTGCGGATGGGTGATGATAACCCGCGTGAGATTGTGGGTGTTTGCTCAGTTCGGTTCAAGACGCATGATGGTGTGACACATACGTTGATGAACGTGAGGTACATACCAGCAATGAAGCGAAATTTAATTTCGTTAAGCACACTTGCCAGAGAAGGATTCAGATACACCGGTTTGGATGAACTTTTAAAGGTATCAAAAGGTTCTCTTGTCTGTTTTTTGGGTGATCTCAATTATTCGAATCTATATGTTCTCAGAGGTACTACTTTACATGGTTTTGTTTCTGATGCTGCTGCTGTTACTAATACTGAACCTAGTACAACTAACATCTAGCATATGCGTCTGGGACATATGAGTCACCTTGGTATGGCAGAACTGATGAAGAGAAACTTGCTAGTTGGCTGCACTTCGAGTAGCATGAAGTTTTGTGAGCACTGTATTTTTGGGAAGCATAAAAGGGTAAAATTCAGCACCTCAGCTCATACCACCAAAGGTACTCTTGATTATGTACATGCTGACTTATGGGGTCCTTCTCGTAAGCCTTCTCTCGGTGGTGCTCGTTACATGCTTACTATTATTGATGACTACTCTAGAAGAGTTTGACCTTATTTTCTGAAACATAAAGATGATACCTTTGCTGCTTTTAAGGACTGGAAAGTTATGATAGAAAGGCAAACTAAAAGGAAAGTAAAATTGCTTCGGACTGATAATGGTGGAGAGTTTTGTTCGACTGCCTTTGATGATTATTGCAGGAAGGAAGGCATTGTGAGACATTACACCATACCGTATACTCCACAACAAAACGGTGTGGCCGAACGTATGGACAGAACCATCATATCAAAGGCTCGTTGCATGCTGTCCAATGCACGGATGAGCAAGCGTTTTTGGGCTGAAGCTGCAAATACTACATGTTACTTGATAAACAGGTCACTTTCTATTCCACTTAATAAGAAAACTCCCATTGAGGTATGGTCTGGTACGCCTGCTGATTATTCACAGTTGAAAGTTTTCGGTTGCACTGCTTATGCTCACGTTGATAATGGAAAATTAGAGCCTAGAGCTGTTAAGTGTCTTTTTCTTGGTTATGGTTCTGGAGTTAAAGGATATAAACTGTGGAATCCCGAAACAGGAAAGACTTTCATGAGTAGAAGTGTGGTTTTCAATGAATCTGTGATGTTTAATGCTAGTTTGACCTCAGACAGTGTTCCAGATATTTCTGCTCCAGAGGTGCAGCGTATGCGCATGCAGGTGGAGCATGTTGATGAGGCAGTTGTGCAGGTGGAGCCGGTTGATGATCAAACCAATGATGTTGCTGATGATGGTGTTCAGCAAACTCCTCCCAATTTTCAGCAAGAGGAGGATTTACCTATTGCTCAACGCAAGACGAAGAGAGGTTGCGGTCCTCCAAAACGTCTTATTGAAGAATGTCAAACGTCTCATTGAAGAATGTAATTTATCTTACTGTGCTTTAAGTTGTGCTGAACAGGTGGAGAATGTTCATGAGTCAGCAACGTACAAAGAAGTTGTTCGTTGTGGTGATCGTGAGAGCTGGATTTCAGCTATGCATGAGGAAATGCAGTCTCTTGAGAAGAACAGTACGTGGGAGGTTGTGCCTTTGCCTAAGGAGAAGAAGACCATACGCTGCAAATGGATCTTCAAAAGAAAGGAGGGTTTATCTCCAAGTGAGCCTCCAAAGTTTAAGGCAAGGTTAGTTGCAAAAGGTTACAGTCAAATTCCGGGTGTTGACTATAATGATGTGTTCTCTCCAGTTGTAAAGCACAGTTCAATCCGTACTTTCTTTAGTATTGTTGCTTCACATGATCTTGAGCTTGAGTAGTTAGATGTGAAGACTGTGTTTTTACATGGAGAGCTAGAGGATGACATATACATGGACTAGCAGGAAGGGTTCGTAGTGCCTGGCAAGGAGAAGTTTGTTTGCAAGTTGAAGAGATCCTTGTATGGTTTGAAATAGTCCCCTCGTCAGTGGAACAAGAGGTTTGATTCATTTATGCTGTCACACGGTTTTAAAAGGTCAAAATTTGATAGCTGTGTTTATATCAAGCATGTTAATGGATCACCTATATACTTGCTGTTATATGTTGATGATATGCTGATTGCTGCCAAGAGTCAGATAGAAATCACTAAGTTGAAGAAATTGTTGAATAGTGAGTTTGACATGAAAAATCTTGGTGCTGCTAAGAAAATTCTTGGTATGGAAATTAGTAGAGATAGAAAATCTGGTTTGCTATTTCTTAGTCAACAAAATTATATCGAGAAAGTTCTTCATCGTTTCAACATGTCAAATGGTAAGGCTGTTAGTACCCCCATTGCATCTCATTTCAAGTTGTCAGCTGCACAGTGTCCTAGTACAGATCAGGAGATTGAATACATGACAACAGTTCCTTATTCTAGTGTTGTTGGGTCTTTGATGTATGCCATGGTTTGCTCTCGTCCAGATTTGTCATATGCTATGAGTTTGGTTAGTAGATATATGTGTAATCCTGGTAAAGGACATTGGAGGGCAGTTCAGTGGATTTTCAGATACCTCAGAGGCACATCAGATTATTGTTTGAAGTTTGGAAGAACGGATAAGGGACTTATTGGTTATGTGGATTCAGATTATGCTGCTGATATGGATAGGCGAAGATCACTTACTGGATATGTGTTTACTGTTGGCAGTTGTGCTGTGAGTTGGAGGGCTACATTACAGACTGTTGTTGCTTTGTCAACTACTAAAGCAGAATATATGGCAATTTGTGAAGCATGCAAAGAATTGGTTTGGTTGAAAGGTTTGTATGCTGAGCTATATGTGGAGTTGAAGCTTGCATTAACTTATATTGTAATAGTCAAAGTGCTATTTACCTTACTAAAGATCAGATGTTCCATGAGAGGACTAAGCATATTGATATCAAGTATCATTTTGTGCGTGATGTGATCGAAGAAGGTATGCTGAAGGTATGCAGGATCAGTACTCATGATAATCCTGCTGATATGATGACAAAGCCTGTACCTGTTACTAAGTTGGAGCTGTGCTCAAGCTTAGTTGGTTTAATAGGATAGTCCAAGAGACTATTGTTGGCACCAGAAGTATTCTCTCTTTTGTTCAGGATGAAGGTGATTTATGCTAGAAGAGAAATTTGTCTTAAGGTGAAGTTTGTTGGATATGTTTCAAATTCACATCCACAATATAGATCGGGCTTGGACCGGAGGCCCATCGCCGGAGATTTGGACCGAAGCGAAGTGACAGTTTAGTTCCACCTCGACAACGCAACCAAGCATAGGCGCATGAGCAGCCTATATAATAGAGCTTGTTCGTTGATAATTAATCATCCTCTTGTAAACCGCCATTGGCGTTGTAACCCAACTCTTGATATATAGTGAGATAGTTGCTGGCTGATGCCCGTGGTTTTTTTCCCTTCGCATTGGAGGGGTTTCCACGTTAAATCTTGTGTTCAGCTGTGTTTTATTTCGTTTTACTTCATCGTTGTTCACCGTCGCTCCTAACAGTGGCCCTATCCGCCGCCCGCGGTTTAGGTCCAGGATTCGAGTTTGGAGATAAATACAATATAAACAACAATCTTGCCACTGCCATCGTTCTTCAAACTTGTCCTATTACATAATATTTGAACCTTGCTAATTATTAATTATATAATATAGACGCCAAAGTAAGGGAGATCACATTTGAGGACATCTCCTTGGATAACCTGAACCCGATTCAATAATTGTGTCAGGAGAGATCGTTTCACATTAAAAACTACTTTATGAGGAAAAGGGAAACAGATGAAAAATACAGCTGAGTTGTTCAATTTACCATCCCAATCGAGTTGGGTGCAATTTTTGTATTCACACCACTAAGAATATGTTATCTGATATACAAAACTACTTTGTGAGCTTGATCAGTTTTTTATTTAGAATAAACCGCACGAGACAGTGCGTGTTTCATCGATATAGCAGAAAAAAAATACAAGTCTACGACCATGGAAGGCCATAGACAGGAAAACAGAAAAGAAAGAGAGAATAAAACAAACTCGCCCGGATGGATTGGGACATCATCGCGGGGTACCACTCACAACCACCTAGCGAGGACGACAACGAAGAGAAACCAAACGCAGCTCCCACCCACATGCCGCACCCTTACAGTCATCAAACTCCGATGTGATCCGGCGCTGATAGAGAAACAAAGGAGGTAGACGCCTTCGTGGACGTTGCAATAATACAGGACCTATCTGACGGGATGAGAAGCACCGAGTCCGAGCAAAAACAACGCGCGGGGGCCGCGCCCATCCGCCGTTGGACGCCTCCTCTCTCGTGCGCGAGGGCCTCGCCACGTCCGCCACTACTCCATGCTCCGGACTCGTTCCTTGTGTTGCCGTCGAGATAGTGAGCACGACAGCCCCGCCTCCCAGGAACTTTACCAAAACAACCAGACCGACGCCGTGGTTTAACTTCATCGCGTTGCTTCCTCCCGCACAAAGCCGTTGCTTTCCGACCAGTACATCAAGGTTGTCGCAAGTGCCGTCTTCCGACGTTGTACCGCACCAAGGAGGCGCAGCCATGCTAACCGTCCCGCCGCGATCCGCTACAAGCCGAGTCGTCGCCCGTTGTCGTTGCCGCGAGCGCCGTCCTCCAACGATGTCCCACACCGAGCCGACAATTGCTAAGCAACGCCGGCCGCCATGGTCCGCTGCAAGCGGTCGAAACAACAACCAAACGGCAACCCTTGAGCACCAGCAAGAGAGCAGCTACCTCGACGAGAGTAATGCAACACCCATCAGCGTGCCCCGCAGCGGAGTTGCCAACCCGAGGCCGACGTAGTAGTGGACCGTCCATAGCTAGCAACTGAGCGGGATCTATGAGACGACGCCTCCAAGGAGGGCATGACGCCAAAGGCGCCACCGTCGCTCGTCCAAGGACGGACAAGGTTTTCACCCAGAGATCTCGTGAAACAGGGTTTTAGCTCCAAAAATGACGCCCTCAAGAGGGAACGCGATGTCCAAGGACGCCGCCGCCATCCACCAGCACGAAGCTAGTGAGGGCCTTCGCCCGGAGCTTCAACCCGGCATTCACGGGCACGGCACAGCAGGACGGCATCACCACCACGGCCAACCCACGATTGACGCCTCCGCGCAACCCTCACACCATGCTGCCCTGCTTCACCCCGCAGTCCCCACCTTGCCGGAGCCCGCACCACATCTCCTCACGGCCTCCTCACCAGGCCCTGCGCGGGCCTCAGCCACCTCGTGCAGGGACTGCAGACCTCCACCCGTCGCGCTCCTCCCGGTCGCCGCCGCGACATGACGACGCCTCCTCGGACCGGGAGCCGTGGCCGCCGCCGCAGCACCGAGGTTGCCGGCAGCCGCCGGCCGCGGTCGCCGCTGCCCACGCGCCGGTCGCGGTCGCGCTTTTTATCTGATATACAAATTTTACGGAACTCTAAGCGTTCATTTACTTGCAAGTTAATTGATTTGATTAAATAATTACAAAGCCACCTTGAGATAGAGTCACGCGAGAAGCCAGCCACACGTGAACGCGAGATGGCACATGGCTACGATGATCACACGAGATGGCAAACGGCTACAATGATCACGCGAGATGGCTGTCAAGTCACCACACCCTCCTCTCCCTGACAAGTCCCTGCACCTTCTCCCAGAGGCCGCCCTTGACGATGCTGGCTAACCCCAGCACGCCGGGGCTGCAGGCGGCCACGCGCCAGAGCCCCGCGCGCACCTCGTCGCGCAGCTGCTCGCGCTCCCACCCGCAGAAGCCGTCGAAGAAGCGGAAGTCCCGGACGCCCACCACGCCGCGCTTGGCCAGCTCTGCGGCGCACCCGACGCTCTCCCGCGTGCCGTAGTGCAGGCCGGGCATCACCTCCTCGAATAGCCCCGTCCGTGCCACCACATCGCTGCCGGCGGCCGCCTGTGGCCCCAGCAGGCAGAAACACTCCTCCAGCGGCCCGCCGAAGAAGAGCGGCCGGCCCGAGAAGGCACCGGCGATGTCGGCGTCGTCCGCGAAGATGGACTCCGCCTCCTTGATGGACATGAGCGACGGGCGGTTCAGAATCACGCCCACGGGGCCCAGCACACCGGCGGAGAGGAGCAGGATCACCGTGCGCTCGAAGATGTGCGATCCGTCCAGCTTCTCCGTGGCGATGAGGAGGCACCCTTTCTCGGGCTCCACCAGCGGGTGCGCCCACTTGTCGCTGATCCTCACCGGCTGTGGCGGCATTGCGGTAACGGTCGGGTTGATGCTCTTGGTGTGCTGCTCGTTGAAGTAGAGCTGTGCGCGAAAGGACCGCCAGTCGGGGTCAATCACCGGAACGGTGCCATCCTCCGCCGACGAGCGCGCGTTCAAGCTGCAACCTGCACGCAAAGTATCGTCATCGCTCTTGTGAGCACATCATTTTTTTATAAGCAACAAGAGAAACACCACGATGGGGATGAGTGGCGCCGCAGATCGATCACTCACAAGTGACGGATGAGCTCGCACGCCGCTTGCCGAAGGGAAGATGAGGCTTGGCCTTGGCGACGCTGGCCGGCGACGGCATCGTCATGCTCTTGGGCGATGGTTTTGAGGTCACGAAGCAAGACGTCTCCATTGCTAGCTATTAGCGTGCTGCTCGGGATCGATCGCAAGATCACTTGGACTAGGGCTGGTAGGAGCGAGCAGCAAATAAATAGGACGAACGGGTGGAGCTGGAGGCAGCAGGGACTGAGAGCCACAAGATTTCGAGCCTGTGGATTAGGGATATACGGAGTAATTCGCTTTTCGCGCTCCGAGCTGGACCAATGGCGCTGGGCAATGTTTTCACGTCTCGCGACTGAAATATGGACCAGCCACGGTATGTGGCTCAGGAAGTGCGGCTAAAGTACAAGGGCCACGTTGAGAGAGAACTCTTGGCTGGGGAGGCTCGCTGAGATGAGGACACTGACGAAACAGCAACATGGAGCATGGCGCTTGGCGTTTAGCAGCTGCCACAAAAAAATTGTTTTCCTCTGCGGATATGTATCGTCACTGTTCTCTGAAAGTACTCCATATGCTTGCCCTAATTGAAACAGCAGCATTGAGTTAATATTGGACATAAAAAATATTATGAATCATTGTTATTACCAGTAAATTTACTTACATAGACAACCTTATATGTTTCGTTTGACCATTGCCCATTCTTCAAATAAGTACTCATCTAAAGATTTAGATCACTTGATTCTTCTCCTCTATCCGGGTCTCTCCATGGGCAACATATTCCATGCAAACTAGCTTCGTGTGCAAACTATGCAAACTCTCACCACAGCCGCTACATCCCTATCCGATGGCCACATAGAGATGTGAGAAATTTTAGCACTAAAATCCTTTCACCATTAGCTTTCCTAACCACAATTTGTCTAAAACCCCTCCTAACCCTGCCGCACGCCGTTCGTCTCACATCTCCGCGACTCGTTGGTCTTCTCGTTGGGCCGCTTCCCAGCGCCGACGCCCCCTGTCCAGTGGAGGCTCGCAGATCTGGCTCCTTCTGTAGCCCGCCCTCTCGATGAACAAGCTTAGGTGGTCCAGCGCCATGCACTAGCAGTGCGGCAGCAGGCTCGACGCCGCGCCGCCGCCGTCGCCGCTCACCAGAGACGTGTTGTGCCTCATCTCCGGTTGCAGGTCCAGGACCTTGGATCGTGTAACACCCTAAAATAGCATATTTAAAATTTTCAGTAATTAAATGGTTATTTAATGTCATGCTCATAATTAATATATGGTAAATAAACAATTTCTAGAAATTAAAATGAAATATAAGGTGTACAAATATTTTTGTTGCATTCATGCTGTTGCATTAAGTTTTGTACTGCTTGTGGTTCAAATGAGAGTTTAAATTTATTTAAATTCGAATTTGAATCACTTTGTTTGGAGCCCTAGAAAAGTTCCATAGGTTGGAGTTCACCTTTGCCCCCAGAACCTTTTCCTCAGACCACTTCTGCTCCCTCTTCTTTTCCTCCCGAACAGCCCAGCTCGCTTCGTGGCCCAGTCCTCCACCCCGCCTCGGCCCGCTCTCGAGCACCAGCGCCCCCATGGCCCAGCTCGGCACTCGCCGCTTCGGCCCAGCAACGCTCGCTCCGCTCTCGGCCCAACCTGATGGAACCTGCTAGGGTTTGTTCCTGATCTTTCGATGAGAGTGGGGGATAACTCGATTTGAGGAGGATCGACGTTGTGCTGCCCGACTACAACACCACAAGGGCTGAAGCTGCGCCTTAGCGACAGTTACACCGCCTCCGATTGTGTTGTTCTTGCTGTGCCAAGAACAACCTTGAACCTGCAAGCAAATCGAAGAACAAGCAAGAACAAGTGGACAAGCAAACAGAACACGGACCTTTCCCAAAGGACGAATCTGATACACACGAGTTTGGGGTTCTGAATCAAGCAAATGGGTGGTCTAATCGACACACGCATCCACCAGGAAGTAGCTGAAGGCTAAACTTACATCTAAACAAAACCCAACCTTCTCCTGGCGGTTGGAGCATGTATTTATACATGAGAGACAGTCAGGAGATGTGGAAGGGTGAAAACCCTAACATAGAATGGGCCCCTAGTGGGCTGGACGAGATACAAACGGCTCAGCCCAAGTCTGGACGACCGATCGTCATTTTGTAAACTGCTCTTAACTCCGGTGGAAGTTCGCCATGCCGATGGATCCATCTGAAAGTAGACTTCAAGAGCTTTCTAACAAGTACTCATGGGCCTCAAACAACCATCGGAGCTAGGATTTATGGCCTTCGTAAGTTGTCCCTGTGTGGTGGTCCGAACTGGTTGGTCCGATCTGAACGCCCGGAGGTCCGAACTGGTGGTCCGAAAATGCTTTATTGTCTTGGTTGCTGTTCCTCCAATCTTGTTCGTGTCCCAAGTTCCTAAGCATAAGAAAATCATCACACTTGTTTAGTAGTACCCCATTCACATAAGAACTTGTTTGGACAGCAAGAAACGACTTTACCTGATAATTGAGTTGTCGTGCTCGGGCTCGAGTCAATGGTCCTTGCTGAGCAATAGGTATGGTTGTATCAATGGTAGGGTTGTCATCATCAGCCAGGATGGTTTAGGGACCCAAATAAGTCTTCAAATCTGCAATGTTAAATGTGGGGCTAACCCCGAAATCTGCAGGCAGCTCTAGTTTGTATGCATTATCATTGATTCGTTCTAGCACTTTAAAAGGACCATCAACTCTAGGAAGCAACTTAGACTTTCTCAAAGTAGGAAACCTATCCTTTCTCAAATGCAACCAAACTAAATCACCTGCTTCAAAAGTGACATGTTTCTTTCCTTTGCTACCACTAAGTTTGTATTTGGCATTAATGCTCTCAATGTTTTCTTTAGTTGTCTCATGCAGTTTTAGGATCATTTTAGCACGTTGTTCAGCATCTAAATTCATCCTCTCCGAAGTTGGAAGGGGCAGAAGATCAATAGGAGCATGAGGAACAAAACCATACACAATCTCAAAAGGGCATTTCTTAGTAGTAGAGTGTTGTGAACAATTATAAGCAAACTCAACATGAGGTAAACATTCTTCCCACATTTTTATGTTCCTTTTTAAAACAGCCCTAAGCATGGTTGATAGAGTTCTATTCACAACTCCTGTTTGTCCATCGGTTTGGGGATGACAAGTAGTGGAAAATAAAAGCTTAGTCCCCAACTTGGCCCACAAAGTTCTCCAAAAGTGACTAAGAAACTTTGCATCACGATGAGAAACTATGGTGTTTGGCACACCATGCAATCGAACAATCTCACGAAAGAACAAGTCAGCAACATGTGTAGCATCATCACTCTTATGACATGGTATGAAATGGGCCATTTTAGAAAATCAATCCACAACAACGAACACACTATCCCTTCCCTTCTTTGTTCGAGGCAATCCTAGAACAAAGTCCATAGAAATATCTTCCACAGGTGCACTTGGAACAGGAAGAGGCATGTATAAACCGTGAGGATTAAGGCGTGACTTAGCTTTTTGGCATGTCGTGCAGCGAGCAACAAACCTCTCCACGTATCTCCTCATCCTTGGCCAAAAGAAGTGACCAGCAAGGATGTCTTCAGTCTTCTTCACTCCAAAGTGTCCCATACGCCCTCCTCCATGTGCTTCCTGCAACAATAACAAACGCACGGAGCTAGCTGGAATGCATAGCTTGTTAGCTCTAAAAACGAACCCATCATTGAGGATGAACTTGTTCCATGTTTTGCCCTCCTCACAATTCAGCAACACATCTTTAAAATCAGGATCATGTACATATTGTTATTTTATTGTCTCTAACCCAAAAATCTTGAAATCTAGTTGTGAGAGCATGGTATAGCGCCTGGACAAAGCATCAGCAATGACATTTTCCTTCCCTTTCTTGTGTTTAATGACATAAGGAAATGATTCAATGAATTCAACCCATTTAGCATGTCTACGGTTTAGTTTCGCTTGACTTCGAATATGTTTCAAGGACTCATGATCAGAATGTATAACAAATTCTTTGGGCCATAAATAATGCTGCCATGTTTCCAAAGTTCTAACAAGAGCAAATAATTCTTTATTATAGGTTGAATAGTTCAGACTAGGCCCACTCAATTTCTCACTAAAATACGCTACAGGTTTGCCTTCTTGCAGCAGCACACCTCCCAAACCAATTCCACTAGCATCACATTCAAGTTCAAAGGTTTTGCTGAAATCTGGAAGTTGAAGCAATGGTGCATGTGTTAACTTATCTTTCAGCATGTCGAAAGCACTTTGATGCTGTGCAGCCCAAGTGAAGGTCGCACTCTTCTTGGTGAGTTCATGCAGCGGGGCTGCAATGGTGCTGAAGTCCTTCACAAAGCGACGATAAAATCCAGCAAGTCCTAAGAAGCTTCGCACTTGGGTGACAGTTTTGGGAACCGGCCAGCTGTGAATGGCTTCAACCTTTGCTTGATCAACTTCAATTCCCTGCGGTGTCACAACATAGCCAAGAAAAGAGACTCGATCTGTGCAAAAGGTGCACTTCTCAAGGTTACCAAACAAACGTGCATCACGTAGAGCATCAAAAACAACACGCAAATGATCAAGATGGTCTTCTAGTGTTTTGCTATATATCAGAATGACAAAGGCAAGAAGATAAAGATAACTATATTGATAACTGAAAGTCTTACAAAAGGAAAAGTAAAAGATACAAGACCTATTACCAGAGCTTCTGAAGACGACTCCGGAACCTCGAGGCGAAGCTCGACTCGACTCTAACTCCCAACTAAACTATCCTAACTCTACATCGAACAGTGGAGAATTGAGAGCTCCTGCTCAGTGGTGTGTGTTTACAAGTGAAGTGTGCTTGTCCTATTTATAGCTCCAAAGGTCGGTTGTAGGCAGTTGGGTAACCGCCAAGGCAACTGAGGCGGCTGGGGGCAGGTCGGCCGAAGATGCCCGGTTCGGCCCGAACTCCCTGGTTCGGCCGAACCAGGGATGCACCGACCTTGGCCACCAAGGGCCAGGATTGCACCCTGGAGGCGGTTTGGGCAGGGGGTCGGTTCGGCCGAACCGGCTAGGCAGTAACTACTCACTCTTCTAGAAAGAGCAAGCAATCCTGTCAATACCCCAGTGACAATTCACCGCAAGTATTGAGCAGAAACGAGGAACCAGCTAAGACAAAGGACTAAGAGAGAACTTATAGAACCAGACTAACAACAGCGCTTAATAACAAGGCTAGACATTCCACAATTACTCGCGAAATAAATGCAGAACAAATAGCTCAAGTAAATGCAGAGGAAATATATTGATAACTGAGAGTCTAACATAAAGAAAAGTAAAAGATACAAGACCTATTACCAGAGCTTCAGAAGACGACTCCGGAACCCCGAGGCGAAGCTCGACCCAACTCTAACTCCCAACTAAACTAGCCTAACTCTACATCTTAGAAAAGTGGAGAATGAGACTTGCTCCCAAGTGGTAGTGTGTTGTCCTATTTATAGCTCCACAGGTCGGTTTGGCAGTTGGGTAACCGCCAAGGCAACTAGGACGGTTGGGGGCCAGGTCGGCCGAAGTGCCCGGGTTCGGCCGAACTGCCTGGTTCGGCCGAACCACAGGATGCACCGCCTTGGCCTCCAAGGGCCTGGATGCAGCCCTAGAGGCGGTTTGGCCAGGGGGGTCGGTTCGGCCGAACCGCCCTGTTCGGCCGAACGGGCCCGGCCCGTGGCCGGCCCTCCCCTGCGCCGCCTCTGTCCTGTGGGCCTTCTAGGCTGCCTCCAGCTGGTGTGCTTCGTGTTGTGTGGGCCCAGAGGGATGAGATGGTGGCCAGGGATGAGATGGCTGCCGTCCACTTGGTGTACATTGTGTTCGCTTGGTCATCGGTGATGTGGACGGCTCCCGGCGGCCTGTACGGCTAAGGGGGGTAACCGGCCGAACGGAGTCGTTCGGCCGATTCGGTCATTTCGGCCCCAATAGCGCGTATTTGTCGTAGTTGTACCTGCACAAGTGACACTCACCAAAACTCATGAAACTTTATTAGAAATAAAACCTAAGTACATGGAATGTTGCATAAAACCTCATTTATTCCAGAGTATTGGTGGTCGGATTTGGGCTGTAACGACCGCCAACAAGCTCCCCCAAGCTTAGCTCTTTGCTCGTCCTCGAGCAAAGATATAAACTTAGGCTCGGTGGATCAGGAGTTGCTACAATGTCATTTCTTTTGCAGGTAACTTATAAACAACTAGTCTTCAAAAATACTTGAATCATAGGCAAAGTTTCAAATCACCTTTTTACCTATGGGGCTTATAGCAATCTCCTTATCTTGGGCGGTTGAAAGGATGAACAGTTTAAACTCAGTTTTATTCCACTCTACTCTGTTCAGGATCCCATCTCAGAATTTTTTCTCAAGTTTTGAAAAACTCAAATGGTTCCTCCTTGGCCTAACTCTACTAGAAAGAAGTGGAATTGAGCTCCTTGGCTTGGTGTGTGTTTACAAGTGAGTGTGCTGTCCTATTTATAGCTCCACAGGTCGGTTTGGCAGTTGGGTAACCGCCAAGGCAACTAGGACGGTTGGGGGCCAGGTCGGCCGAAGTGCCCGGGTTCGGCCGAACTGCCTGGTTCGGCCGAACCACAGGATGCACCGCCTTGGCCTCCAAGGGCCAGGATGCAGCCCTGGAGGCGGTTTGGCCAGGGGGGTCGGTTCGGCCGAACCGCCCTGTTCGGCCGAACGGGCCCGGCCCGTGGCTGGCCCTCCCCTGCGCCGCCTCTGTCCTGTGGGCCTTCTAGGCTTCCTCCAGCTGGTGTGCTTCGTGTTGTGTGGGCCCAGAGGGATGAGATGGTGGCCAGGGATGAGATGGTTGCCGTCCACTAGGTGTACATTGTGTTCGCTTGGTCATCGGTGATGTGGACGGCTCCCGGCGGCCTGTACGGCTAAGGGGGGTAACCGGCCGAACGGAGTCAACACCCTCACCCCCCGAACCCTCGTCCATCATCGCCTCGAGCTCCCTAGTCGCAGCGATCTCTCCTCGCTCCGCCGCCGCCACCTCCGTCCAAGCGCCGCCGCGCCAGCGATCTCCGCCCGTTGCTGCGCTCGGCCTCGCTTGACCCCACCTCGACCTTCGCCGCGAGGTAAGGAAGCTCCCAAGCTGCTTATCGCCCTTCCTTCCCCTCTGTAACCCGCTTGCGACCTCGCCAGAGTTGCGCCCCACCACTCATCGTCGCCCGTCATCGGCGTGACTCTGCGGTCGGCTTTAAGCCCTGCAGTGAACTTGCTATGCCTCCAGCTCTGTCCCGAGCCGCTTCTCGATCACCCTTTCGCTCTGTAGTGCGCGCGCCGCCTCACCGGAGCTCCGCCTCTACGGATTGCTGCCGCGCGCCACCCCCGCCGCTCTGTCATCGTCGCGAACCACGTAGGTGGACTCACCATCTTGTCATGGTTCCGTGGGACCAAGCCTCATAGCTTCCGGTGCTCCCTGGCGCTAGATCGGTCCTCCTCCGGTGAGTCTCCGCCGAGCTGGCGCAGCGCCACCGCAACCTCGGGTAGCCGGCGGCGGCCGACCCTCCCCAACCGACCTGAGCCGTCCGATGTTGATCCCACGATCCAGATTCGCCCAAGCCCGGGTCAAACCACCCTTATAACGGTCAACGTCGGCACATTTGTAAAAGAACCCCTCTTGTTCTGCAAAATCAACCCGCAGTCCTAAGCCAGTTCAAAAGTATTTACAATTCAATCCTATTTTATTCATTTAAGCCGTTGCGTTTTTGATTTATGCAACCGGCCGTCCTACCCTATCCTTTTTACATGTTAACCCTAATTACATATAGGTCCTCGGTTTTTGACAAATAAGCCCCTGGAAACTTTTAAACTTCGCCAACAAGTCTTTGAAACTTAGAAACGCCATAACTTTCTCGTTTTAGCTCCGACTAGTGTGATTTTTGCGCTCATGTGTTCGTAGTGAAGCATAGTTATTTATAAAGCCTTCTTTTTACTGTTTCTACTGTTTGATGTACTATTCTAATAGAATACTTTTGTTTGCATGTATTGGCTTGTGTGGTGATTCGTGTCCAATCGGTGAGTCATTGGCATTGGAGTTTGAGTACAAGGACTTTCCGGAGCCGGACTTGCAGCAGCAGCAACAACATCACTTTGAGGAAGGTAAGTTATAGCACGGGCAATCCTTGCTACCTACTCACTTGTAATAAATTATTCCATACATGCATGTGTCTAATTTGATGTACCCCTAAGGTTGTACCTAGTCTTGTTTATCCTGTCCTTGATTACCTCGGGTTTATGCATATGGGTAGAATATTTGCTATGGACAACTATGGTCACCTTTGTTTAACTGTTAATTTTGACTTAATGGATCACTTCAAACTTAATGTTAAAACTTGCTTTTTAGCTACATGGATCAAGGAGCTAGAGCATGTGCTTCGTGCTTTGTTCTAGTGTCTCTCCCAAAGGACTAGTTCTTAAAGTGACAACCCAGGAGCCCGTCGCCACCGCCAGAACTATTATGGCTATGGTCTTGGACAAGTAGCATGTACGGCACTAGCTTGGCAGTAATTACAAACAGGCCGGCGGTGTTGTGTGAGGCAAGGTGCAGGATGTTTATTGATTCCACTGAGGACGGGTGATCCGTCGGCTATGTCTCGTTAGGCACAGTCCCGTGTTGGGAGTCCCTGCGATGGGGAACTCCGCACGTTGCGCATTATTGGGTGCGATGCCCGCGCTCTGGACGCCATCGACCCCCTTATGGTGTGACTCCGTAAGCGTACGTCGATCTGGGTGCCTAGGGTCTCACTGTCTTGTAGTACCACAGTGGCTGATGTTTTGTTAGGGTGTCTTATGAAAAGCCTTGTAGCGTCCCTATGCGATCACACCTCGGAAGTCTGGTTTAAGAGGTTTGGCCACCTCGGCATGGTTGGGTTTAAAGTTCGTTTGAGCTTTTATGCGACTGGTGGGTAAAGTGCGAAACCTCTGCAGAGTGTAAATCTATCATGATAGCCTTGCTCAGGGTCACGAGCGGCTTGGATCCTTTTTGATTAGAAGATGATGTTTATTTATTCTTAATGTCACTTATACCTTATTAATTGGGTTGCAACTGGGATTCATACACTTGTAGTAACTTGGATAATGTTAAAACAAACCAACTAAAAGTGGTAATGCAGTTGAGCCGAGTCTAGCCTATTTTTGAGCCTTCATACACCCGTGCTATACTTGCTAAGTAATTGTTTTACTTACACTTGCTATTTATTCAACAAAATCCCGGATGGGTAACAGATTGGGTTGTGCATGAGTTTGCTGCTGAGTTTCCAGAAGATCTACCATACTATTGAGTTGCGATCTCCCAGTCAGAGTCCCTGTGGATTGTGGCTACACTTAGTTGAGAGTCATTAGTCTTCCGCTGTATTGGTTAGTTTATTTATGTTGAACTCTAATGTAAAACTCTATTTATTCGAGTATTTATTCCAGCATATGTTCTCTGTCTATAATATTTGTTTGCTATATGTGTATTGTGACTTCCTGGGCACACATGTAGCCGAATTTGGGGTTCTGTGTAAATCCGAGTGTGAAAGAAGTGGTATCAGAGCCGACCCTCGCGGTTGCGCGTATGGGTCAGTGTGCGGGTATAGGGAGCATGGCGCGTGTGGCCCGGGTAGGGCATACGGCATGGACTATGGCGCCGGCACTGGACGTACGGTTGTGCGCTAAGAGGGAACGTTCCTGGACATTTTCCTGTGTGGGTGAGTTGTGCCGACGAGGACGTCGGGTTCTTTGAGGGGGGTGTATGTCACACGCGGCCCAGTTTGTATGGCCCGGTAGTGGCCATGAGTGCGGGATGCACGTAGTGCCATATTGCTAGTTTAGCAAGGGTGGAGGCAACTTATAAGCCTTTGCCTTCCAGCCATAGCACCTTTGGGTTAACCCTTTTACACGAAGCGAGGACGAAAGTGTAAGCAGGGTGCTATGTGTACGCGTGCACGCCCCTCAGAAGGGCTGTGCGGGGCGGCTCGTGGAGGGCAGGGTGTTACAGAAATGCTGAAAGCAAAGGTGATCGGCAAAGCAGATCCGCAGTATTCCGAAGCTGCTGCTGCAGTGCTGCTATAGTCAACACAGACAGGTAGAGATCAGATGATGCAGACGCAGCGCTGCATGCATGCGCTGTGTGATCTATTCTTGTTAGTAGTTAGTACACGAGCAGAGAGATACTCTCGATCGCTAGCTCACTCCCCGCCTCCTACAGAATGCAGTAGTTTTGTCTTGTTCCTCTGACTAGTGATGATCTGCTGCTCTTTCTTTCTCCTCTTCTTTTCCTTTATATATTTTAGAGATTCTATCGGTTCCATTCAATTCTTACATACTGACTGATCGTCTGGGATCCATCTCTATCTCTTGTTTAACAGGTAGTACTACCTACTCCCAATGACTGGGCCGGCCCTGCTTTATTAATCAGTTGCGTATCTGCGGGGCTCTGCATGTCTGTCTGATCTGTCCGGTCTACATGCAACAACCGATTGCTGTCCACACATATCCATATATCAGTTCAACTGATTGAGGTTGAGGGTAACATTCCCCAACTATAGTATGTAGTGTCAGCTGCTCGACCGATCGATCGTCCATGACCTGCGGGCTGGCGTACGTACGTGTCGCAGTACAGCAGCAGCCATCTGATGATCGAGCTAGCATGTACAGGAGGC
>OAMR01000906.1:173503-194210 GCA_900205405.1 Echinochloa crus-galli | reverse complement strand
AGCCCAGGTCGGTTACATTTGGAATATCCCTGGATATCCGGACGAGCCGCCCGCCGGGTCTTCATCAAACTTGTCCACCAAGTCGGGTGCCCTTGTGGGCCGCGTAGGGGTCGGCCCACAAGCCTGTCAGATGTGGGCGCCGGCCGCTGAAGTGTGATCTGACAGTGGGCCCAGAGGTACCCATATCCCACAAGCCCCCGAGCAACGTGCAGGCGCGTGGCGAACTGCTTGACGAAGTGCCGAAGCCAATGAGGTCGGCTGAAGGTGCTTCAACTTGTAGTCAGCACAAGGGTGGGCGGTGCTCAAAAAAGAGAGAACACCCAGTATCGACGCCGAGTCCTTCGAGGTAGTCGATCGGTCCTCATGAGGGCCGAGTACAGGGCGACGATTAGGAGCACTGTATACAGTAGCCCCCGAGCGTTGGGTTGGTTAGTATAAGCGAGCCAAAGCTCAATAAATAGCTAGACAACATGTTGCCCAAGAGTTGGTGAAGGCTTGCTACCACCAAGAATATGTTCCGAGTTGAGGAGCTTGCTCAGTTGGATTGGCGTAGTTGTATGTGGGTGAGAGCATGCTGCCACCAAGGAAGGGGCCAAATTAACTAGCACCCGTGACTTCAACAGTGCGTTGATAATGATGGACCAAGCTTGCCTGGTCAAAAGCTGTTACTACTGTCACTGCGGGAATCCCGCGCTCTGAGCATGCTCAGTCAAGGGCATTGATGGCCACCCGCCCGGGGAAGAAGGGAAACACATGCGCATTCACTCCCGAACGTTAGCGGCTCACGAGCCACCAGGTCCGCGACCCCGGGCGGCTATAAATAGGTGCACCGGCGCTTTCTGGCCGCCGCAGTGTGTTGGAGAAGATAGCCACCATGTGGATCTTGAGAATCCTTTTTCCTGAGCGGATCGTAGGCGAGGGGAGAGGTGGCCAAGGTACATGCCTTAGTGTTCACCATTGAGTCCTTTCACAGCGCACAGCCCCCGAGCATGCGAGGGTCTTGGCCTGGTTCTCTTGGAATGCGCCGAGTCCTTTCACGGCGCCCAGCCCCCGAGCATGCGAGGGTCTTGGCCTGGTTCTCTTGGAACGCGCCGAGTCTTTTTACGGCGCCCAGCCCCCGAGCATGCGAGGGTCTTGGCCTGGTTCTCTTGGAACGCGTCGAGTCCTTTCATGGTGCCCAGCCCCCGAGCATGCGAGGGTCTTGGCCTAGTTCTCTTGGAACGCGTCGAGTTCATTCATGGCGCCCAGCCCCTGAGCATGCAAGGGTCTTGGCCTGGTTCTCTTGGAACGCGCTGAGTCTTTTTACGGCGCCCAGCCCCCGAGCATGCGAGGGTCTTGGCCTGGTTCTCTTGGAACGCGCCGAGTCCTTTCACGGCGCCCAGCGCCCGAGCATGCGAGGGTCTTGGCCTGGTTCTCTTGGAACGCGCCGAGTCCTTTCACGGCGCCCAGCTCCCGATAATGCGAGGGTCTTGGCCTGGTTCTCCTGGAACACGCCGAGTCCTTTGAAATGGAAACATATCCAGTCCATCAATTTCGGATCCGATGGATCGCGTGTCACCAATCCCGCGGATTTCGTCCGTTAGTTTCGGAGCCGTTAGGTCATGGTGGCGCCGCGTTATAAATACGTGACCGGGGACGCCGTCGTCGTCATCCCACCGTTGCGCCGCACCCTTCGTCTTCCCCGCCTTACTTTTTGCTTAGCCTGCCGCTGCGCCCGAGCGAGGTTCCCAAGGTTGCGTGGAGGTAGTAGATTGATCTCCATTGGCGCGCGCCCCCATTCCAGCTTTCATCCATCCCCTGCTCCGCCCACTCGAGTGAAGCCATGGCCGATGAAGCTGCTGACCGCGCCGCTATGGAGGCTCTGGCGGCGGCCGGAGTGCCGCCGGAGGGCGAACAGGAGGCAGCTTGGGGGAAATCGAAGGTGACGATGGAGCGGCTGGAGGACATGGCGAACCGCGGCGTGCTTCCACCGAAGGAGACCTTGTCGTGGAGGCTTCCGGGGAAGGAGAAGAGGCCGTTTGAGAACACCGGTGAGGTGGCTGTTTTCATGCACTTCGTTGAGAGTGGATTCAGCACGCCGTCCGGTGACTTCTTTCGCGGGCTGCTGCACTACTATGGTCTGGAGCTTTCTCATCTTAATCCCAATGGGATTTTTGATATTTCGTTCTTCATCTATCTCCACGAGGCGTTTCTTGGAATCACCCCCCATTTCCATCTTTGGCAGTACTTGTACCGTGTGAAACGTATTGGGTCGGGGAACAAGGGAGACGACCCCACTCGGATTACCGGTGGGGCTGGTATTGCATTGCGCATGGGTAGGCAGAGGGATTACTTTGATCTCCAGCTGAACGATGGTCACAAGGATTGGCGCCGTGAGTGGTTCTACATGGTGGACCAGCCACCATTGCTGCCGGGTAGAACCGGTATGGCGCCGAAGGAGCGAGAGTCCTGGCGCGATCTTCCGGTTGGGGTGAATGCGATGACATTCCCGAGGTTATGGCGATGATTGCTGACTTGAAGCAGAAGGGCCTGACCGCCATGGCGGTAACAATGTCGTTTGTGGCCCGGACCATCCAGCCAATCAAGGACCGGGTTCACACAGCGTACGAGTTCTCGGGTCGCCTGGACCCAACCCGGGAGACATCCCGGGGATTCGACTCAAATGAAGTCGTCAGGCGCGTGAGCACCATGATGAAGGGTGAAGTAAACAATCTTGGTGCGTCGCATCCTTTCTCGCTGAAGAATCCTCCACCTGGGGTAAGGCTTTCGTTCCGAGTCCTTGGTCTTGTGTCCTTGATATTTTCATTGCCTGTTGTCTAAACTCACATTGCATTCTTAATGCTAGGAGGTGACCAAACGCATCTTCTGCCCAGCACCCTTGCCTGAAGGGGACCCGGCGTTGAGGCGGAAAGTGATGAGGCCGGAGGAAGCAAGGGATGACCGGCTTCCGGTCATGAAGGACTTGGAGGAATGGGTCTCTGAAGACCTTGGCTCCCCTCCGAACTCAGGTGATGCCACCGCTGTGGAGTCTGCGGCCGCTGCTACTCGTACCCGAGCTGCCACTCGGAAGTACTACTCGTCGCAGGCGCAGACCTCGGCGGCCGAATCACGGAAGAGGTCGGCGCAGGTGCAAGCACAGTCGTCTGATGCGTTACGCGCGAAGAGGCAAAGGTCAGACCCTGTGCCATCAACTGTGGAAGACGTTGCTGCCTCCCCCGAGGTAGAAGATGAGGGTCAGGATCCTGATGCTGTGACAGAGGTTGCCGTGGTACAATCCCCCATGGCCGTGCTTTCACCGGGGGATGGTCGGCCACCACGCCCAGCTGGCTTGTTCTTCAAGCGGCCGAGTAGGAGTAACAGGTTAGAGTCTGAACTTGGTCAAGTTGGTCGTGCTCGGGTACTTCAGCGTCTGGAGTCTTGATACTTACTGCCCTTTGCTGTGATGTTTTCAGGAAGGTAGCCATACTGTCGGACACGTCGCGTACGCAGTCAGACAGTGGGGGTGACTTGAGGGACTCTGTGTCCCAAGGCCCACCTGCCACGGAGCCGGCTTCGGCTCAGGTGGAGTCGTCTGCTGCGGCGGCGGGGGACGCTACCGTTATAACAGACTCGGCGGCTATTGTGACCGCCGCTCTAGGGACCGGCCCTAGTGCTCAAGCTGTCGGGGAGGACTCGGTCATGCCAGAGCTTGAAGATGACGCACTCCCGGATTGGCATGCCGGGTCGGGAGGCGAAGGGGAGGAGGTGCTGAGCCGCCAAGAGCGCTTTAGGCGCATCGCCGAGGCGAACAAGGCGTCGCTCGAACGGATCCGCAGCTCGTCAGGCTCGATGCTGGAGGATATGGAGGTAAGCCTTCTGACTCTCAAATTGGCGTTCTTTGTTTTTGTTGCTTGAGCTTTGAATTGTGTAGGCGCTGATGTCCGGGAGTGTGGAGAGCACGCACTTAATGCGTGTAGCTGAGGACGAGTAACTGGAGCTGCAGGAGCTTAGGACCCGGGTCCGCACCATTGCCAGAGAGGCTCGTGGTGTTGCCATTCAAAAGGACACGGACGCGGAGGGCCTGGCGCGGCTCAATCAGGACCTCGTCGCTCAGCTGGAGGCGGCCAACACCGGTATGCATTCATTAGCTAGAGTACTTGGATTTTGGCAGCATTGCACTTTACCTTGCTTGTTCTATGTTCTCAGGGCATGCCAAAGAGATGGAGCGCGTCCAGGGTTGTCTTGCGACAATGGACCAAAAATTCAAGGAGGTCACGTCCGTCCTGCGGGAGAGGGACGCCGAGCTGAAGCGTGCCCTAGAAAGTGAGCGGAGGCCTGTGCGGCGTCGACTTGAGTTTCCTACTTGTACTGACCATGAGGCCATAACGCTTGGTTATGGGTGGTTTTGCTGCGCAGGTCATGCCCGCGACAAAAATATTCTAGAGGAGAAGGTCTCAAAGGTGGAGCAGGAGATACAAGAGCTCGTCAGTGCACACGACCGAGCAGGAGATAACGTTGCCATGAATGGTGAGTGTTGCTTCCGAGTTCAATCCCTTCCGAGTCTCGAAGGCGGAGCAGGAAGTTGCCGCGCTGCTCCTCTGCAGTGCCAACGTCTGGGTCTGGACGGCGGGCGTCGCCATCCGGTGCTCTGTCCTCACGGCGATGGTCGTTGCGGCGGTTGGGGCGACGATCGTTGCGGCGGTCGTCGTCTCACCTGTCACCGCGGTTGTTGTTGTAGCGCGGCTTCTTTGGCGCCGGGGGACGCCGAGCTCCTTCTTCAGGTTCCAGTAGTCCCTGAACGAGTGCTTCGCGTCCTTATGGAGAGGACACGGCTCGTTTAGGCGGGTGACTCCACGCGGCCTTCACCTTCTGCAACAGTTGCGACGTCAGGCCTGCTGCGTCTGTTGCGTGTTGGTTCCGCCTTCTTTTGCCCAGCTCCAGCCCAGCGCGCGTCGCGGCCCACTCCGTTTCCCCCTCTCCCGCAGCCCAGCTCTCTCGGGCCCAAGGAACGGCCGTGGCCTGTTGTGGCCTTCTCTCCCCGCGCAGCCCCGTTGGCCGGCCCAGCTTCCCGCAGCCCGCCTTCCCTCTCCCCTAACCAACACGCGGGGCCCACGCGTCGGAGCCGTCCCCAACATCCCGCCGGAGATCTCGGAGGCCGCCGCCGTCCGTTCCCGTGGCCGCACGCCTAGGGCATCCCCCGCGGCCTATAAAAGCAGCGCCGCCGCCACCCCTTGGCCCTGTTTCCCCCGCTCGTGCAGCGCCCTAGCCCTGCATCGCCCCGCCGCCAAGCACTGACGGAGAATACTGCCGGCGCCGGCGCCATTGCCGCCGTCCCGCCGCCTCTGCTGGTCGCCGGGTGGGTTCGAGGCCGCCTTGAGCATCCCTTCGGCGAGCCGCAGCTCCTCCGCTACCTCTTGGCGCCATACCGTTGCCGGACGAGCCTCCCCACGAGAGAGCCACGCCGCCGGCCGCCGCCTCCGCCGTGGGCCATAATCCGGGCGCCTCCTCGTGTCTCCGCCGCCGGTGAGTGTAACACCCTAATTTGAATTTTCGCAATAGTTTAAAATTTTCTAGCAACTATCTAGAATTAGTTTGGAATTGTTCCCATTTAGTTGTAAGCAATCAAATATTTTATGAATTAAATAAATGGGTCATAGGTTATATAATGTTTGTTGCTGGAAAAAGGAAAAACATGATTAAACCTTGTTGGGCCGAAACCCATCCAACCCCGGCCCAAACCCTCTCCCTCACTCCCTCTTCCCAAACCAGCCCGCAACCCTCCCCAAGCTGGGCCTTCCCGGCCCACTTCTCCCTCCCCCGCCACTGTCTACTTGGGCCGAGCCCACCTTCCCCCTCGCCTGTCACACCCGGGTTTACACAGAAACCTGAATGCTACTATATGTGTGCCCAGGAAGTCCACAGAACACATATAGTTGACAAATATGATAAACATAGTACATATGCTCGAATAAAAATAGTTTTATATCAGAGTTTAACTAAAACACAGCGGAAGTCTAACTCTCTCGATAGGTAGAGCCTCAAGTCCACAGGGACACCGACTGGTTGACCACAGCTTAGTAGTACGGAAGATCCTCAAGAAACTTCATCTATTACCCATCCTAGATTTTGTTGAATAATAGCAAGCGTAAGTAAATGTCTTACTTAGCAAGTATAGCACGGTGTATGAAGGCTCAAAAAGGCTAGACACGGCTTAACTGCATTAGCACTTTTAGTTGGTTCATTTAACATTATCCAGTTACTACAAGTGTATGAATCCAGTTGTAACCCAATTAATAAAGTGTAAGTGACATTAAGCATAAATAAACATCATCTTCTAATCAAAAAGGATCCAGGCCGCTTGTGACCCTGAGCAAGGCTATCATGATAGATCGTACACTCTGCAGAGGTTTCGCCCTTTACCCATAGACGCGTAAAAGTTCAAAGGAACTTTGCACCCAACCACACGGAGGTGGATCAGACCTCACAAACCACACTTCCGAGGAAGGTGGTAAGACCCTAGGCACCGAGATCGACGTATGCCCACGGAGTCACACCATGAGGGGGTCAATGGCGTCCAGAGCGCGGGAATCCACCCAACAATGCGCAACGTGCAGAGTTCTCAATCACTGAGACTCCCAACACGGGACTGGGTCTAACGGGACCTAGCCGACTGATCACCCGTCCTCGGTGGAATCAAGAAACACCCAGCACCTTGCCTCCCACAATGCCGTT
This sequence comes from Echinochloa crus-galli, assembly GCA_900205405.1. Classification (NCBI taxonomy): domain Eukaryota; kingdom Viridiplantae; phylum Streptophyta; class Magnoliopsida; order Poales; family Poaceae; genus Echinochloa; species Echinochloa crus-galli. The sequence goes on along the minus strand of OAMR01000906.1, from coordinate 187,499 downwards.
GACCCCTCGGTAACCACTGCCAAGCTAGAGCCGTACAAGCTACTTGACCAAGACCAGAGCCATTATAGTTCTGGCGGTGACGACAGGCTCCTGGGTTGCCGCTTTAAGAACCGGTCCTCAATGGGAGACACTAGAGCAAAGCACACGGCGCATGCTCTAGCTCCCTGAATCATGTTGCTAAAAAGCAAGTTGAAGTGGACCATTAAGTCAAAAATTATCAATTAAGTAAAGGTGACAGTAGCTGCGCATAGCAAAGATTCTACCCATATGCATAATCCCGGGGAAAATCAAGGACAGGATAAACAAGACTAGGTACAACCTTAGAGGTACATCAAATTAGACACATGCATGTATGAAATAAATGACTAAAGGGTGTATAGGTAGCAAGGATTGTCCGCGCTATAACTTGCCTCAAATCCAGTATATTTACTCATAGTCTTCAGCTCTTGATCTTCAAATCTCTTGAATGGCCTTCCTCTACTCGCAACAATCATCGAGCACAACATGCTAAACAAGAAAACAAACAATATATAACTAAGAACAATACACCAAGAAAAGGAAAAGCTTTAAAAGAGCGCGTAAAGGATAGGGCTTGGTTCGATGGTCTCGTGGGCGCAAGAATCGCTAAAAAAGGAGCAACGATCGAAAAGATACAACTATCAGAAAAATTTATATTTAATGAAAGACTATTAGCTTCATTTATTTTAAGTAAAACCATGTATCAATAATGATTACAAATTATATTTTATCCTTTTAGAAAAGACGAAGTATGATTAGTCATATTTTAATAGCACATGTTGAAGTACAAATTATTCAATTTATAACATTAACTTGAAATGAAGCATGTGAGAGCATCTAATCGATTAACTTTATGAACCGTGTTGCTTAATCAATATTATAACCAAAAACACATTTATGTTAATATTAATTAATGTTAACATTTATTTATGAAAGATCAAAGTTTAACTCTAAATTACTTTTGATTAGAAAGAGCTAGTTATCATATTAATCATGTTAATGTTATTTATGAAAATCGAGATATAGCCTAGTAAACTTTTATTTATAAAAGTGACTGAATAACATTAATCAAATTAATATTTAACATAAAAACCGAGTTTAAACCTTAATTATATTTCAATTAGAAAAACACATTGGAAAAACCTTTAATCATATTAATGTTAAATAAAATTCAGAAATAAACTATATGTTAAATAACAGTGCTAACACGTAGTTTAAGTTGACATGAATCTAACGCAACGAAAACGGATTAAATTGGATCTAAAACGTGGATTTTATGGCTAAAACAAGGTCGTAGGGACCTATTCGCGATTAAACTTAGATCTCAGGGGCTGGCTCAGAAGATTTCATAGACTCAGTGAATAGTTGCTCAGAATAAAGGAAATCTGGGGGTTAGATCTGTAAAATGGGTTCGGGCTGGGTTTATGTGCAACGTGGGAAAACTTGCAGGGGGTTTTCTGTGAAATTGCCAATACACAAGACATGTTTAGTTTACAGAATTCTCCAGGGGCTAAATCGAAAAGGTTCTATCTCCTCAGGGGAGCTCTCGGCCATGGCGGCACTGACCTGCTGGGCGTCGGGCTCGCCGGTGATTCCGCGGCTTAGGGCGGCTGGGAACTAGCGCAACGGAGAGAGGAGGCTGTGGGGATCGCATGGAGGTGCTTACCACGGGTGGAGGTGGACCGGGACGGCGGGGATTCGGCACGGGGCGGCGAAGTCGGCCGGCGGCGAGGCGCTCTCGTGGGGGAGAGGTTCCAGTGGCGTTCTGTCGACGACGACCGGCGGTGGAGGTGCACGGAGGCGATGCGGATCCCGTGGTGGTGCCCGTTCCCTCCGGCGATGACCAAATTGGCCGGACCCCGTGGCCAAGCTCCGACGGCGGCGGCTTCCCGGGGAGGAACTTCGCCGGCGGGGCGGCCATGGAGGCCTGGGATGGCAGAGCACGGTGATGGCGGGTTGCGGGGAAAGTATAACACCCTCTTTTTTTAATTTTTGCAATAGTTTAAAATTTTCTAGCAATTTTCTAGAATTAGTTTAGAATTGTTTACATCTAGTTGTAATCAAACAAATATTTTATAAATCAAATAATTGGATCATAGGTTATATAATGTTTGTTGCATACATGCCGAGCTTGCATTGTGTTTTGGTTGAAAAATGATTTTTGGTTTCTAAAACTTTGCGCTAAGGTTCATTTGTGGAATCATTTGCAAAATGCTGGAAAAAGGAAAAACTTGATTAAACCTTGTTGGGCGGAAACCCATCCAGCCCGGCCCAAACCTTCTCCCTCCCTCCCTCTTCCAAAACCAGCCCGCAGCCCTCCCCGAGCCGGGCCTTTTTCAGGCCCACTCCTCTCTTCCCCGCCGCTCCCACTTGGGCCGAGCCCACTCTCCCCCTCGCCTGCGCAGAAGGCGCCCCCAGCCCTCTCCGCCTTCCCCTCTCTCCCTTCCACGCGGTGCCCGCCTGTCAGCCTCTCCCTCCACCTTCCTTTCTTCTTCCCCAGGCCACACGCGCAGAGACGCTCGCCGGCCTCCCCTTCCCCCGCTTCAGGTCCACGACCGCCCAGCGAAACCGCGCCTCCGCCCGGCCCACCCCCGTGATCCCCTCCCACTCCCATCAACACACAGGTGTTTCCCCCTCTCCCTCCCCATCTATGGCAAGTAATGGCCATTCAAACCGCCGACCATCCCTTCCAATTCCTCCCCTCTCCGAGCTTCTCTCCCCTACAAAAACCACCTCGAGCTCCCCCTGCCTCTCCTTTACCACCCCGACACACCACAACCACCTCTCGAGTCTTCTACCGGCGCCAATTTGACCTGCCCCGTCGCCATTACCGAGCTCGGTAAGCAATCCCGCCGCCGGCTAACTCCGCGACCGAGCCATCCCTCACCCTCTTTCCTCCTTTGGCAGCACCACAAGACCTCCGCGAGGCTTCCCCGGCGCCCACGGGGCGGCGAAGTCGGCCGGCGGCGAGGCGCTCTCGTGGGGGAGAGGTTCCAGTGGCGTTCTGTCGACGACGACCGGCGGTGGAGGTGCACGGAGGCGATGTGGATCCCGTGGTGGTGCCCGTTCCCTCCGGTGAATTGGCCGGACTCCGTGGCCAAGCTCTAACGGCGGCGGCTTCCCGGGGAGGAACTTCGCCGGCGGTCGAAGGGCGACGAGGAGCAGCGGCGGAGCTTCGGCTTGTTGTGGTGAACACTTCGGACCGAGGCCGCTACGCCGTCCCCACGCGTGACCACGAACCGCTCTGCCCCTCTCCGTCGAGCGGCACCATCACTTCGACTCCGCCCCTCCTCTACCCCGTGGTGAGCTCACCGTTCTCCCCTCTCTCTCCCAGTCCAAACCCCGTCCTGATTATTGGCCTGTAGCACCCGCGCGACCAACGCCGGCGAACCCCCGCCGCGGCGGTCACTGTGCACAGCGCCGCCGCCGTCCCTAGCCGGGCGGTGCACCAGAAGCCGCCCGATCTGCCCTGGACGCCCCAGATTAGATCAGGGCGTACCCCTTCGCTTCATAAAAATCCGGCCATCCATCTGTTGATCAATGGCCGAGGATCAATTTTGACCCTGGTCAGCACGTTGTAGTGGCACTTTTATGATCTAGCCCCTGAGAAACATGTTTTTCACGCGCACTATTCACTGAGTCTAGTAAAACTTGTTGGCTACCCCCTGTGGTCTACTGTTAATTTCACATATACCCCTGCTGATGCCATGTGCCATCTGTTGACGTCAAATTCCACCTTTTCCAGTGTTAAAATAATTCCAGAAATGTTTATTTACAGTTTAGTCCCTGGTTTAGTAAAACGATTAGTATTGTTTGCTCGTAGCTCCGATTTAGTTGATTCTTGCGCTCACGCGTTCGTGGCGACGAGCTCTAGCTTTTAAAATGTTTTTATTTCTGTTTTAGTACTGTTTGGTGTACTGTTCTTATACTTTTATGTGTATGCTTGTTTTCGGTAGTTGATTCGAGTAGACGCGTTGTGACAAGACCCAATGTACGCGAAGGATTGAACAAGGGCTTGAAGAAGGCAAGTGTCCTTGCTGCATGTTCCTTTTTACCTTTACTTACAACATGTATCACCTTTTATTTTACGCTTTATGCATGCTTCGAGTCAAATTGACGGGAATCCTATGGTATGGTTTACTAGATTTTCTTATGACAACCTTGAAGCCTTTAGTAATCAGTTGAGTCATGGGTAGTTTTATGCTTAGCTTGCTCCACCTGGGATGGATTAATTCTTTAATCTTGACTAAACAATTATGTAACAACTTGGGTGGGTAATATTTTAGCAACATGGAACTCTAGGGACTCGGGCAAGTGTATGATCGGTGGACGGTGTTTATGGATTGATGCTAGTCTTGCTCGAGTCGTCTCAAGGATTGATGCGTGGAGTGACCACCCGGGATTTACAGTACAACCATGAGACTGAGTGGGCAACGGTCTTGGCTGAGAAAGTTGGGTAATCCAGGGGTACGTGTTGAGCGCGTAGTCGATAGGTGCTTGTCCTATAAAATTGGTTTTGGATGGGAAGACTTTCACCTGTTAATCTAAGTGTTTAATAAAACCTGACCAACTAAAATTTATGCAACGCAACCAGTTGTGTCAGCCTTCCTTGATTTTAGCCTTGCATGTCATTACTTTCCTCCACTTGCGAAGTACACGCCTCCAGGTGTACTCACCGTTTTCCCCTTCACCCCCTGCTGTGTTTCCCCCTCCCCCTTGATTGCTGTTCAAGATGAAGGCCATGAAGATCTAGGATGCGTCCCCCGGTTGATTGCCTGTGGTCATGGAGCTTCGCTTCTGCACATGATTACTGAATTATGAGTTATACTTTTCTTTTGGACCTACGGGTCATTTTGTAACATTATAACGTGATGTGGTAATGTATCAATGATGAAGTCGTGCTTTATGTATGAAATATGATCCTAGCATACATAAAGTGAGCATTCGGTTGTGTTTATAAAACCGGGTGTGACCGAATTGGTATCAGAGCCATATCGATCGTAGGACGCAGCCCTAGATAGAAATGGTCGTTTTCTAAGGATTATTTTGATATAAAAACTATATTATACTTTTATTTCAGTTCATTTAAACTTGTTTTCATTATAACCCTTGTATTTTAATATTTTGATGTCTCTTATTACCTTGAGTATTTTTTTATTTTACCCTTGTTGTTTTACAAATTGTTTTACTGATACTCTCCTATTTCAAAATTTGTAGATGGCCCGCACGAAGCAAACGGCTCGCAAGTCAACCAATGGCATCATCCCCCGCAACCCGAATCGCAACAGGCAGGAAGGACCAAGAAGGTCACTTAGCTCGCTCACTGAGTCATCCGAGGAAGAGCCACCACGCCAGAAGACTCGCTACCTTGGTGAGGGTACGAGCGCGCTATGCCCCGTGATGCTCGACCCGCCAAAAGAAGACCCCAAGGAAGAGGAGCAGCAGGCACCACCCCTTGACCCCAAGGACAAGGAAAAAGCACCCATGGAGCCACGCCCAGCTACACCACCACCGCCACCAGAAAACTTGGAGGATAGTAGCTATGGAGATCCAGAAGGTTGGAAGCAAGAACGCTTCGTTGTACTCTCCGACTCCTCCGACGACACCACTGAGTCACTGAGGGACACTGCTTGCTCTCGCCATGAGGAGTGATAGTGACCCAGTTGGTTAAATAATAAGAATGTTTAGAACCATTTAAATTATTCTACACCCTGTGTGGTGAACCTTGGCTTGTTAAATGCTTGTTAGACCTTGTTATTGTGCTCGGTGTGATTTGCTTTTTCTGTAATGATTGTGATGAGTTGTGAGCTTCCATGCTTATGATTTCATCTTCTAATAATGAGTTATATTATAATCTAGTTGGGGGAAAATCTTTCTTGCTTCATTCATCACGTATCCTTGCTCATACCCTCCGATTATCACTATCTTACTTCAGATGGAACAAGCTATGGCAAATCAAACTCAGATCCTTCAGAGTTTGGCACAAGCAATGCAAGCACCGCCAAAGGATAGGCGTAAGGAATTTTTGAGGTCCATGCCACCCGTCTTTGAGCACACGGCAGACCCAGTGGTTGCAAATGATTGGTTGAAGTACATAGAAAAGAAGTTGATTATCGTGGAATGCAATGATCGTGAAAAGGTACTTTATGCAAGTGGGCAGTTGTACGGTTTAGCTTCGGACTGGTGGGACAACTACACTGAAAGACATAGAAGCCCTGGTACTATCTCATGGCATGATTTCAAGGATACATTCAGATCAAAGTATGTGCCACTAGGAATCATGGAGTTCAAGAGGAATTTTCAAAGCTGAAGCAAGGTATAATGACAGTGAGCGAATACTATGATTATCCAAATGTCTAGGTATGCTCCTGAAGATGTGGGTAATGAAGAGGAGAAACAAGGAAGATTTCTTGACGGGCTTCGCGATGAAATTCAATGTCAACTAATGAAGCATGAGTATCCCAATCTTCAAAACTTGTTTAGTAAAGCAATGGCTCTAGAAGTCAAGCTCAAAGAGATAATATACAAGAAGAGGAAGATGGAAGTCCAAAGTCAAGCAGGCAGTAGTTCTCGCCCCCGTCTTATACCACAAGTAGGAATTCATTATGCTTTGAAACATGATAATCAGGGTAACCAGGCACAGGGAACTAGTCAAGCTCGACTAATACACGCTAGCCTACACATGAGTCGTCGAGAAATGCGGAAGAGACGTTCAAAAGGACCTGACCCTACTCTAGCCAAAGTTTGTTATCGTTGCAAGGGTGAAGGACACAATGCTAAGGAATGCCTGAGCAAGTATTCCTAGTTGCACGGTGAAAATAAAAATAACACTCAAATAATAGCCATGGGAGGTCTTCTTTACCAAATGAAGGGAGTTGCCATATGTGATATTCGCGTAGTATGTGAATTCCCTGATGTGTTCCCTGATGACTTGCCTAGAATGCCGCCGGACCGAGATATTGAATTTATCATTGACCTGCTACCTGGAACAGCTCCTATAGTGAAGAGGCCTTACAGAATGCCTATGAATGAATTAGAGGAACTTAAGAAGCAACTGAAGGAATTATTGGACAAAGGCTTTATTCGTCCCAGTTCTTCACCTTGGGGAGCCCCAATGCTATTTGTCGAGAAGAAAGATGGTAGTCAGAGGATGTGTATCGACTACAGATCTTTGAATGAGGTAACTATTAAGAACAAATATCCCTTGCCTAGAATTGAGGATCTATTTGATCAACTGAAAGGGGCACGTATATTCTCTAAGATTGATCTTCGCTCGGGATATCATCAACTCAAAATTTGTACGTCGGATATCACAAATACAGCATTCACTACTAGATATGGTTTATATGAATTCACAGTTATGTCTTTTGGATTAACTAATGCACCGGCGTACTTCATGTACTTCATGAACAAGGTATTTATGGAATATCTTGATAAATTTGTGGTTGTCTTTATTGATGATATTCTGGTATTCTCTAAGAATAAGGAAGAGCATGAAGAGCATTTGAGGTTGGTATTGCAGAAGCTGAGGGAAAATCAATTGTATGCCAAGTTCAGTAAGTGTGATTTCTGGATGAAGGAAGTCTCTTTCCTTGGGCATGTGATTACTGAAGGTGGGGTCAAGGTTGATCCGGGTAAAGTCAGAGATGTGTTAAACTGGAATTCACCTCGGAATGTCTCGGAGATTCGTAGTTTTCTTGGTTTAGCTGGATATTATCGCAGATTCATTGAAGGGTTTTCAAAATAGCTAAGCCTCTCACAGAATTGTTGGAAAAGACCAGGGAGTTCAAATGGACTGCAGCTTGTCAAGCCGGTTTTGAGGAGCTCAAGAAACGATTGACAACTGCACTAGTACTGAAGTTGCCAAATATTCAGAAGCCCTTCGATATATATTGTGATGCCTCGCACTCTGGACTGGGTTGTGTACTTATGCAAGAAGGTCGTGTTATTACCTATGCATCAAGGCAGCTGTGGAAGCATGAAAGGAATTATCCTACTCAAGATTTAGAACTAGCCGCAGTGATTCATGCTTTGAAGATTTGGAGGCACTATATTCTTGGTAATCGTTGTGAGATCTACACAGACCACAAGTCTGAAATACATGTTTACCCATAATGACTTGAACTTGAGACAACGTCGTTGGTTAGAATTGATCAAAGATTAAAATCTTGGTATTAACTATCATCCTGGAAAGGCTAATGTGGTTGCTGATGCTCTAAGCAGGAAGAGTTATGCCAACATGGCTATGGTCTGGACACCACGAGAAGAGCTATGCAAGGAATTTGAACGACTCAACCTTGGGTTTGTCAATAACATGGAAGGTGTGGCCATGGAAGTAGAACCAACACTAGAGCAAGATATCCGTAAAGGACAGCTTGAGGATGTGAAGATCAAAGAAATCAAAGAGTTGGTCGAGAAAGACAAGGCCCCAGGATTTAGGATTGATGATCAAGGAACATTATGGTTCGGAAAACGAATTTGTGTGCCAAATCTTGAGTCGCTTCGAGAAACGATTCTAAGAGAACCACATGATTCTGCTTATTCTATACATCCAGGAAGTACCAAGATGTACTCCGATTTGAAAACCCAGTATTGGTGGTATGGTATGAAGAGAGATGTTTGAAAGTGCATCTAGGCACTTATATGTTTTGGTGATTGTGCATGACTAAAAATCCGGCCATCCATCTGTTGATCCAGCGGGACTACTACAACCGTTGAAGGTACCCGAGTGGAAGTGGGAAGAAATTGGCATGGATTTCATAGTTGGCCTACCTCGTACGCAAGGTGGATATGATTCGATATGGGTGATTGTTGACCGCTTCACCAAAGTGGCTCATTTTATACCAGTCAAGACTACCTACACTGGAGCAAAGCTCGCAGAATTATATATGGCAAGGATTGTTTGTCTTCATGGTGTTCCAAAGAGGATTATATCGGATCGTGGTACTCAGTTCACTTCAAAATTCTGGGAAAAGCTCCATGAGTCTATGGATACTCGTCTCAACTTTAGCTCGGCCTATCATCCCCAGACCGATGGACAGACTGAGAGGACTAATCAGATTCTTGAAGATATGCTTAGAGCATGCGCATTGAAATATGGCAAGGGTTGGGATAAGAGCCTCCCATATGCAGAGTTTTCCTATAATAACAGCTATCAAGCGAGTCTCAAAATGTCCCCATTTGAAGCATTATATGGCAGAAGATGTAGAACTCCACTGTTCTGGAACCAGACCGGTGAAAGTCAGGTATTTGGGCCAGAAATATTACAAGAAGCTAAGAGACAAGTCCAGATAATTAGGGAAAATTTGAGGACTGCACAATCGAGACAGAAAAGCTATGCTGACACCCGACGCAGAGAGTTGGTCTTTGAGGTTGGAGATTTTGTGTATCTCAAGGTGTCACCTATCAGAGGTCTTCGCAGATTCAAGGTCAAAGGCAAGCTTGCACCAAGGTATATTGGACCTTTCAAGATCCTTGATAGAAGAGGAGAAGTGGCTTATCAACTTGAATTGCCCGCTCAACTCTCTGACGTGCATGACGTGTTCCATGTATCTCAATTGAAGAAATGCTTACGAGTGCCAGAGGAGCAATTGCCAATGGAAGAACTCAATGTGAAAGAGGATCTCACCTACAGCGAACACCCGATAAGAATCATAGAAGTTGCTGAAAGGGTCACACGAAGCAAGGTTATCAGAATGTGCAAAGTGCAGTGGAGCTATCACTCGGAAGATGAGGCAACATGGGAACACGAAGAAGATTTGAAGGCAGAATTCCCGCACCTCTTAAACGACTCTTCCGAATCTCGAGGTCGAGATTCTTCTTAAGGGGGGTAGGATTTGTAACACCCTAATTTGAATTTTCGCAATAGTTTAAAATTTTCTAGCAACTATCTAGAATTAGTTTGGAATTGTTCACATTTAGTTGTTAGCAATCAAATATTTTATGAATTAAATAAATGGGTCATAGGTTATATAATGTTTGTTGCATACATGCCGAGCTTGCATTGCGTTTTGATTGAAAAATGATTTTTTGTTTGTAAAACTTTGCGCTAAGGTTCATTTGTGGAATCATTTGCAAAATGCTGGAAAAAGGAAAAACTTGATTAAACCTTGTTGGGCGGAAACCCATCCAGCCCGGCCCAAACCTTCTCCCTCCCTCCCTCTTCCAAAACCAGCCCGCAGCCCTCCCCGAGCTGGGCCTTTTTCAGGCCCACTCCTCTCTTCCCCGCCACTCCCACTTGGGCCGAGCCCACCCTCCCCCTCGCCTGCGCAGAAGGCGCCCCCAGCCCTCTCCGCCTTCCCTCTCTCCCTCCCATGCGGGGCCCGCCTGTCACTCTCTCCCCCTCCACCTTCCTTTCTTCTTCCCCGGGTCGCACGCATAGTCTCGCCAGTCTCCTCCCCGTTCAAAGCCATCCCTTCCAATTCCTCCCCTCTCCGAGCTTCTCTCCCCTACAAAAACCACCTCGAGCTCCTCCTGCCTCTCCTTTACCACCCCGACACACCACAACCACCTCTCGAGTCTTCTACCGGCGCCAATTTGACCCGCCTCGTCGCCATTACCGAGCTCGGTAAGCAATCCCGCCGCCGGCTAACTCCGCGACCGAAGACCTCCGCGAGGCTTCCCCGACGCCCAGGAACTCCGGACCGAGGCCGCTACGCCGTCCCCACGCGCGACCACGAGCCGCTCCGCCCCTCTCCATCGAGCGGCACCATCACTGCGACTCCGCCCTCCTCTACCCCGTGGTGAGCTCGCCGTTCTCCCCTCTCTCCCAGTCCAAACGCCGTCCTGATTAGTGGCCTGTAGCGCCCGCGCGCCCAACACCGGCGAACCCCCGCCGCGGCGGTCACTGTGCACGGCGGCGCCGCCGTCCCTAGCCGGGCGGTGCACCAGAGCCGCCCGATCTGCCCTGGATGCCCCAGATTAGATCAGGGCGTACCCCTTTGCTTCATAAAAATCCGGCCATCCATCTGTTGATCAACGGTCGAGGATCAATTTTGACCCTGGTGAGCACGTTGCCGTGGCACTTTTATGATCTAGCCCCTGAGAAACATGTTTTTCACGCGCACTATTCACTGAGTCTAGTAAAACTTGCTGGCTACCCCCTGTTGTCTACTGTTAATTTCACATATACCCCTGTGACGCCATGTGCCATCTGTTGACGTCAAATTCCACCTTTTCCAGTGTTAAAATAATTCCAGAAATGTTTATTTACAGTTTAGTCCCTGGTTTAGTAAAACGATTAGTACTTTTTGCTCGTAGCTCCGATTTAGTTGATTTTTGCGCTCACGCGTTCGTGGTGACGAGCTCTAGGTTTTAAAATGTTTTTCTTTCTGTTTTAGTACTGTTTGGTGTACTGTTCTTATACTTTTATGTGTATGCTTGTTTCCGGTAGTTGATTCGATTAGCCGCGTTGTGACAAGACCCGGTGTACGCGAAGGATTGAACAAGGGCTTGAAGAAGGCAAGTGTCCTTGCTGCATGTTCCTTTTTACCTTTACTTACAACATGTATCACCTTTTACTTTACGCTTTATGCATGCTTCGAGTCAAATTGACGGGAATCCTATGGTAGGGTTTACTAGATTTTCTTATGACAACCTTGAAGCCTTTAGTAATCAGTTGAGTCATGGGTAGTTTTATGCTTAGCTTGCTCCACCTGGGATGGATTAATTCTTTAATCTTGACTAAACAATCATGTAACAACTTGGGTGGGTAATCTTTTAGCAACATGGAACTCTAGGGACTCGAGCAAGTGTATGATCGGTGGACGGTGTTTATGGATTGATGCTAGTCTTGCTCGAGTCGTCTCAAGGATTGATGCGTGGAGTGACCACCCAGGACAACAGTACAACCATGGGAACTAGATGGGCAATGGTCTTGGCTGAGAAACTTGGGTAATCCAGGGGTACGTGTTGGGCGGGTAGGAGCCGACTAGGGCAGCGTCCCAGAAGTCGTGGCACGGCACGGTGATGGGTTTGAGCCCTGAGTGGGTCAATGCTCCCTGGAGAACCAATGGAAGGCCTCGTAGTGTACCCCGGCACGCACATCTCGGAAATGTGTGGAGGCTTGCAACCTCAGCTAAAAGGTATCACGACTCATGGTGAAATGTTGAAAGTGCACAACCTCTGCAGAGTGTAAAACTGTTATAACAGCCGTGCTCACGGTCAAGAGCGGCCTGGACCCTCACATGTTTAGCTGGTGGATTTGGGTGAATCACAGTGCGGTGACTGTGGTTTGGGTGGGCAGTTTGGCTTTAGTCGATACGTGCTTGTCCTATAAGATTGGTTTTGGATGGGAAGACTTTCACCTGTTAATCTAAGTGTTTAATAAAACTTGACCAACTAAAATTTATGCAACGCAACCAGTTGTGTCAGCCTTCCTTGATTTTAGCCTTGCATGTCATTACTTTCCTCCACTTGCGGAGTACACGCCTCCAGGTGTACTCCCCGTTTTCCCCTTCACCCCCTGCTGTGTTTCCCCCTCCCCCTTGATTGCTGTTCAGGATGAAGGCCATGAAGATCTAGGATGCGACCCCCGGTTGATTGCCTGTGGTCATGGAGCTTCACTTCCGCACATGATTAATAAATTATGAGTTGTACTTTTCTTTTGGGCCTGTTTTTCATATTAAATGTTAAAATGAATAAAGATGTATTTCAACTAGTTTTGTGAATAAAATGCAATTAGGCTGTCATCTCAATTTTTGTAAAGTGCTACTAATTTGATTAAGATGTATTTAACCAAATTTTCTAATTAAAAACAAATTAGAGTTAAACTCCATGCTTTCTTAAATAAATGATTAATCTGGTTAATACTAACATAAATGTGTTTTCTAAATAAAGTTTGTTAGTCCTACACCATATATGATTAATATGTTTCGATTAGATGCTCTCACATGTTTTATTCCAAATTAATGTTTAAGTTGGTATGATTTGTACACGAATAATTATAAATAAAATGTGATTAGGTTCCACCTCGGTTTTACAAATTCAAATATAATTTGAATCAATTATAACATAAGGTGTTTCTCTGAAATATCTTTCATATTATTTTATTTAAATTAAAAATAAATGGAGCATATAGTCTTATATTTTCTTTTATAAAATACAATCTTTCGATAGTTGTATCTTTTCAACCGTAACTCTGTTTCCAGCGTTTCTTGCGCTCACGTGGCCATAGAACCAAGCCCTATCCTTTAGTGCGTTCTTGTAAAGCCTTCTCTATTGTTTGGTGTATTGTTCTTAGTTGTTCATGTTAGTTTGCTTGTTTAGCTGCTTGTTGTGCTCGATGATTGCTGCGAGTAGAGAAACGTCGTCAAGAGATTTCAAGAAGGAACACAGTTCGAGTAATCTGAAGATTAAAAGAGCAATAGTTGAAGACTCTAAGTAGCAGTATCTCTGTTGGATAAAGGCAAGTATAGCACGGACAATCCTTGCTACCTAAACACTACTCTTACATTATTTACTGCATTCGCATGTGTCTAATTTGTTCCCCATTAAGGATGTACCTAGATCTATTTATCCTGTACCTTGATCACCTGGGTTTATGCATATGGGTAGATATTTGCTAGGCGCAGCTACTGTCACCTTGTTTAACTATTAATCATGACTTAATGGTTCACTTTAATGTTAATGTTAAAACTTGCTTTTTAGCAACATGGATCAGGGAGCTAGTATGCTTGGCCTTAGTGTCTCTCCGTAAGGACTGGTTCTTTAAGCGGCAACCCAGGAACCTGTCGCCACCGCTGGAACTATAATGGCTCTGGTCTTGGACAAGTAACTTGTACGGCTCTAAATTAACAGTAGTTACCGAAAGGGCCGACGGAATTATGAGAAGCATGGGTGAGAGTATGGTTTGATCCACCAAGGACGGGTGTTCCGTCGGCTATGTCTCGTTAGGCACAGTCCCATGTTGGGAGCCTCAGGGGGAGAGAGCTCCACACGTTGCGCTCTTTATTTTGTTGTTGGCATGTGTTGCCGCGCT
>OAMR01000906.1:88937-137473 GCA_900205405.1 Echinochloa crus-galli | reverse complement strand
TCCCTGTACTCTGTAGCCTCCCCGCCACTGCTCGTCGGCGCAAGCCACCGCCAGTCGCCGTCGAGCACCGCCTGCGCAACCTCCCCGACGACTAGGACCCCGTAGTTGCTCTCGCCTTGCCCTCTGATCCCGTAGCACCCAAGAACTGAGCTGCAGCTCTAAGCCACTAGCCGTTTGCTGTCTCGCCGGAGCCCGTGCGCCGCAGCTCGTCGTCGCCGACCGCCACCACCGTGCAATCACCGACGAGAGCCCCACCGTTGAACTTGCCGTTCCGCCCTGATGTCGTAGCACCAATCCGCGTAGAAAACCGAGCCTCCTAGCTCGAGCTCCAGTGAACTCCGACGAGTCGCCGCCGCTCCAGCGGGCGGCGCCGCCGACATCCTGTTCCCGCCGGCGACCTCTTCCCCCTAACTCGATCTGGATCGTTGGATCCGTATCCAATGGTCCGTGTCCACCTAGCCCTGAGTCCCCCTGTTTTCTAAAAATCAACCCGCGGTCCACATAATTGTTAAAAATAATTACACTCGAGTCCTTTCTCCACGTTTAGCCCCCCTGACCTTTTGAAAAATGCAACACACCGTCCTGCCCTATTGTTTTTGCACGCTAGCCCTCGGGTTTTAATATGAAATTACGTATAGGTCCTCGGTTTTTCACAAACAAGCCCCTTGGATTTTCTGAAACTTGCCAGCAAGCCCCTGGACCTTAGAAATGCCATATCTTTCTCGTTTTAGCTCCGATTAGTGTGATTTTTGCGCTCACGTGTTCGTAGCAAAGTGTAGAATAGTTTCAAAACCTTCTTATGTACTGTTTCTACTATTTGGTGTACTGTTTCTAATAGAATACTTATGTTTGCATGTATTGGCTTGTGTGGATGCTTGTGTGGTGATTCGTGTCCAGTCGGTGAGCCGTTCGCGTTGGACTGTGAGTACGAGGACTTTCCGGAGCCGGACCAGCAGCAGCAGCACTTTGAGGAAGGCAAGTTATAGCATGGAAAATCCTTGCTACCTACTCACTTGTAATAAATTATTTCATTCCTGCATGTGTCTAATTTGATGTACCTTTAAGGTTGTACCTAGCGATTGTTTATCCTGTCCTTGTTTACCTGGGTTTATGCATATGGGTAGAATTTTGCTATGCGCAGCTACTGTCACCTTTACTTAATTGATAATTTTGACTTAATGGTCCACTTCAACTTTAATGTTAAAACTTGCTTTTTAGCAACATGGATCAGGGAGCTAGAACATGTGCTGTGTGCTTTGTTCTAGTGTCTCCCCCTAAGGACCGGTTCTTAAAGCGGCAACCCAGGAGCCTGTCGTCACCGCCAGAACTATAACCCCTAAGGACCGGTTCTTAAAGCGGCAACCCAGGAGCCTGTCGTCACCGCTAGAACTATAATGGCTCTGGTCTTGGTCAAGTAGCTTGTACGGCTCTAGCTTGGCAGTGGTTACCGAGGGGCCAACGGCGGAGGCAAGGTACGGGGTGTTATCCCGATTCCACCGAGGACGGATGCGCTCTGTTGGCTATGTCTCGTTAGGCACAGTCCCGTGTTGGGAGTCCTCACGTAGGAACTCCGCACGTTGCGCATTTGTTGGCTTGCGTAGCCCGCGCTCCGGACGCCATTGACCCTCCTATCGCTGCGCCCTGGGAGTCAGTCGATCTCGGTGCCTAGGGTCTCACCGCCTTGTAGTATCACAACGGCTACTGTCTTGTTAGGGTGTCTTGTGAAAAGCCTCGTAGCGTCCCTATGCGATCACACCTCGGAAGTGTGGTTTTAGAGGTTTGGCCACCTTGGCATGGTTGGGTTTAAAGTTCTTTTGAACTTTTACTCGACTGGTGGGTAAAGGGCGAAACCTCTGCAGAGTGTAAATCTATCATGATAACCTTGCTCAGGGTCATGAGCGGCCTGGATCCTTTTTTATTAGAAGATGGTATTTATTTATGCTTAATGTCACTTCACATTATTAATTGGGTTACCACTGGGATTCATACACTTGTAGTAATTTGGATAATGTTAAAATGAACCAACTAAAAGTGCTAATGCCGTTAAGCCGTGTCTAGCCTTTTTGAGCCTTCATAACCCGTGCTATACTTGCTAATAATTGTTTTACTTACACTTGCTATTTATTCAACAAAATCCTAGAAGGGTAATAGATTGGGCTGTGCATGAGTCTGCTGCTGAGTTTCCAGAAGATCTACCATACTACTGAGTTGCATTCGTCAGTCAGAGTCCCTGTGGAGTGCGGCTTCATTTAGAGAGAGTTTTTAGTCTTCCACTGTATTGGTTAGTTTATTTATGATGCACTCTGATGTAAAACTCTATTTATTCAAGAATTTATTCAGCATATGTTCTTTGTTTACCATATTTGTTTGCTATATGTGTACTGTGACTTCCTGGGCATACATATCGCCACATTCAGGTTTCTGTGTAAATCCGGGTGTGACACGCTTGTAGAATATTCATTTATTTTACTAAGCCATAAGAAAAACCACTTAAACAATCCTTACCCTAGTATCGGGATTCACAATCCTCATATTGGATCGTAAGAAGTGCCAACAAGCATTTCTGGTGTTGTTGTCAGGGAATCTTGGGTAGAATACTTTTAAACATTTATCTTGAGCTATCATAGTTGAGTATAACACTAGTCTAGCGGGTTTACCCTTGCTCTGTTCATTGATCTTGTGAAGCAGAGCAATGCATGACTGGTTTCCAACTTCCATCAAATTACCAAGATAATCCTTTGTCACTTGTGATGAGAGTTCGATCTCGTGTCGTACATCCTCAGAAGCAACTCATTCCGACGAGCCCAGTCTTTCCCGTCGTCAACGCAGCTTCAACATCGAGGATGGCAGGCAAGACGATATGTAAGTTTTCCGCTCCATCGAGCGAGAATGTGCGTGTCGGACCAACTCCGCCAGTCAGAGATGACAACTTTGAGCTCAAGCTAACCCTCATCAACATGGTTCAGGCTAGCTCGTTCCATGGCAAGCCTCACGAGGATGCGAATGCACATCTTCAGCACTTCTTGGAGTTCTGCAACACATTCACCATACGCGGAGTAAGTATCGATGCTATTCGCCTTCATCTTTTTCCATTCTCGTTATTGGGTAAGGCAAATAAATGGTTTTATGCTACTCCATAGCCATAGATTCATGGGATAAGTGACCTAGCGCACTTTTGATGAAATTCTTTCCGAGTGGAAAACCCAACGCCCCACGGAATAAAATTGCTAGTTTACAGTAGTTCAAAGATGAAACTATCCCGGAGGCATGGGAATGCCTCCAGGACTATATATCCGCTTGTCCTCACCATGGTATGTAGAATTGGTTCATAATCCAAACATTTTACCGCGGGCTCAAGAGCTCCGCCCGTGAGTATTTGGATGTTGTTGCTAGAAGGCCATGATCGAGAAGATTGGTAGAAAACCAACGTTGTTGCTAGTTGGAACGACGATCGTATCCAACCATGGACCCAAGGAGTCCACCAAGTTGAAGCCTTGGGCATGCTCGCTTGGGATTTTTGGAATTTTTGCAGTATTTTTTGTAGCCTAAACGATTTATCTGGGATTTTTTGGATTTGTCTTTGCACGTGAAAACATTATCCGGGAATAAAAAGAAAACCTAAAACCTGTATCGGGCCGACCCACCTCCCGTCCACTGCCAGCTGGGCCCCACCTGTCGGTGTCGTCTTCCTCCTCCCGACCGAACCCAACTCAAGCTCAGGGCCACACCACTTTTTGCCCTACCCCCATTTCCAGCTCTTGCACATCTTCACATGGGCCCGTGGACCCCCCCTGGACCATCAAGGAAGCTTTGTCGCCGTCCTTTCCATTGCGCGTAGCATCCCCGCAATGAAGGTGAAGCCGCCACCACTTCCTCGGCGTGCGCGCCATGCTAGGCCCGTGCGATGCTACCCTCGTTCCTTCGCCTCGCCCAATCCAAGCGCTGCGCCAAGCTTTGCCGCCATTGAGTGAATCCCCTTCCTATCACTCAATCCCTGTGGGGGTTTAATCCTTTTGGTTGATCTAATCCCTGCCTCAAAAAATCTATTCGGTTAAACCCTGTGGGTGTACAAATAAGCCCTTTATTTATTTAGACATTCAGATGTTGGTTCAACCATCAATTAATCATGGCATGTTTATGCTGCCGGTCTTCTAAAATGAACTGCACACACCAAACCATCGCTATTACAGTGAGCTTTGACAACAACAACAACAACATAGCCTTTTGTCCCAAGCTAGTTGGGGTAGGCTAGAGGTGAAACCCAAAAGGTCAAAAAAAAAACAGAAAAAGAGTTAGAGGAAAGCAGAAAAGAAAGCAAAGAGTTACAGTGAGCTTTGACAAACAATAAAAATGATTACACATTTTGATCTTGCTGCTAAGATATTAAGGACTTCCAAGAAGCCAAACGAGGAGCTCATTTAGCATGTTCTGAAAAGATTTATGCATCATTCCATCATCCAGCTCCACTCCGTAGGCCTGCTTTATTTCTTCAGGAAAAAGCCTCAAAACTGCTTCTCTAGCTGCACCAGAAAACAAAATTTCAGTTCAACATATTAAGATGTGATCCATGAAAGTTCACCATCACAATACTAGCTGCAAACTGGACTTGTGCAATTTCTATCTGAACATGCAGTATTTAAATTTCAGGCGGTACAAACTGAACTAAATTTCAGGCTGCAAAACTGAACTTGAAAAGGGAGTAGAACCCTGTTGACTACACACAAACAATTTGTACAAGAACATGCATGCATTTGATGAAAAGCTAGCCACACGCAAATTCTAGGATACGGGAGAGGAGAGGAAAAGAAAGAGAGCAGTGAGTATGACCTTAACAACACTAATTAAAGCAGTTGTTAAGATATGAAGAGAGAGCATACAAAATCTCATAATAATTTCAGAAAACAAAAATATTCAGGCAAAGAACTTGGGCGTGTACTTGGATCATCATCACAAGAAGAGGATATTTTGTATTTACAAATCCAATGACTCCATTAATAAAAATAAAGCAGTAATATTTGTTGTCCAAGGATCTGAGCGCAATGTCATAGGCTGGTTGTGAACAGGCTAATGCAGCCATTCCTGATAGTAGTTTTGTGCTGCTACAACAAAATCTGAACGGTGTTTGTTTCAGCATGTAATTGTATGGAATCATAATAACACTACCTGTCATCTTTGTCCTATTTATCATACTGTTTTTGCGAGTAAAGCCTAATTAACTTAAGGTAGCTAAGATCCTCTCAAATGTCGTCCTGTGCAAATCATGGCTTTCTCTGTGGTGCCATTGTTGTTGTCAGCATCAGCACGAATACGATTCACACACTGCCTACTATTTCTTATGCCAAGGAACCCGATCAAATAAGGTAAACACTAGCTGCGCCGGACTACCCAATATTCAGGTGAATCAAGAACTTGATCTAGCTAATGAAAAGAACCGTATGGAATCGAATTCGAGTCTTCTACTCAAAGGCAGGATCTGGGATTACAAATCAAGAACCCTAGCAAGTATGTGGCGCAAGAGAAGAGGGGAAGGGATAGGACGGAGACGCGATTACCGACGAAAAGATGACTACCGAAGCGGAGACCACCGCGTCGCCGTTGCCGCCGCCGCCGGATCTGCCGTGCCCCTCGCAGATACCTACACCCCCATCGAGGAGGGGACGTCGTAAGGGAGGCCGAATCCGTGATGTGCTCCTCGCTACGTCGTCGTCGTCGCGACCGCCGCCGCCGTCGCGAAGATACCGCAGCGCCGGCTCAATCCACCACACTGCCGCGGAGCATTCGCCTCCCCTGCCTCGCGTGGTTTCGTTATCGACACCTCCGAGACGAGGTTGTTTTCCCGGACCGGGGTAGAGGGAAATGGCAGGGTTGAGCCGGGATACAGGCCACGCCGGGCTTAAACGAACAACCATTTTTCTGTGGGCCGAGATTCTACCCAGGCCGGGGTGACCCACGTGGATTGGGCTGTAATCCCGGCCAATCCCGCCCAAAACGAACAAAGCCTAAGAGAGATGTTTAGCTCGATCTTCCCCAAGATGTATCCCCAACATTACAATCTATTCAAAATGAAGTGTTCAGATCGCTCTATTATCTTCTCTCTCTTTGGTCACTCATATCTAAGGGTCACATTCGTTTGTATCAAACCTCATCATCCTCGAGCGATCCCACTTTTCCCGGTCCACGATGCCCCCATGCATGACGCCTCCCTCCCTCGGTCCTCGCAATGCCCATCCATCTGCGCTCTGCTCCCTCGGTCCTCGTACACTCAATTACTCCTAAGGCCGCGTTTGGTTAATTTCGCAAAAAAAAATCTTCCATGCATATTTACAAAACTTTTTCACATATGAGTGTAACTTTGCGTGCCGAATCTAATAAGCCCAATTAGTCCATGATTTGCTACAGCAATGCTACAATAATCATGCCCTAATTATCCTCCGATTATGCGATCAAAGTCCTCATGAGCTCTAATTACTACTACAGTATCGTGGTTGTGAAGTTGCCTTTGTAATTAGACTTTATTTAATACCTCTAATTACTGGTCAAAGTTGCGAAAATTTTGTAACCTCAAACAAACGAAGCCTAACCCCTCGACTTTGTCATCCACTCTACCCAGCGGCCAGCGTCGGTCTCCTCGTGACCTAGCGGCAAGCAGATCCACCGCCCTCCCTAGCTCGCCTCTACTCTCCCCTTTCCACTTGGTCGCGTGCCCTGGAGCCTTGCAGTCATCCACTGCGTCCACCTGCCTGAAGGCTCCCCCGCGCTGCCACCCCTCTCTCTACAGCGACGACCGCGGGGTGGCTAGCCTGGGCGACGGGTGGCCTACGCGGCGGTAGGTGGCCAGTGTTGGCACTCCTTACGGCCTACAGATAAATCCGCAAGCGGACGAATACCGATGTAGCTTTCACCCAGAAGTATTCCAAGGTATCGATTTCCACGGGGAACGAGAAGTGAACCGACTCTAAACTAAGTTGTCCAAGGGTGGTATGGTGGAGTGGGTGACACAGAGAAGAGGAGAGAAGTGATAGGAAGTTAGAGAAGGTACGGGTCTAGAACCTATATCTCCGTTGATCAACTGACCAATCCGGTACTACAGATAGATGCTTGTGTCGGGACGCAGAGCCCGTGATACACAGAAAGTGCACCACTTACCCTGCACGTTTGGGGATCCCGCAGGCCAAGCCAGGAGTGATGGGTTACAAAGGCCGTATAGGGTTGTCACCACCTAACGACTACTACCTCCGTGCCAGCTCAGGCACAATCCAAGCTAACCTCAAATCTAAGCACCGCGCTTACACTAGTCGGCTAGTAACTACCCCGTATACTAAAGATAGGCACCCAAGCTAAGCAACCAGTATACAATTATACCAATTAACTAAGCAGTGAACAAGGAACGAACAAGCATATAAAAGTAGAACTGAATGCTCAATTAATCAGAAGGAGATACAAGAGTTACCATACATGACCCGGATGTTACTTGAAGTGGAGACGCATCCATAGAGGTACGCTCACCTCTCCTCTCTCCCTATTTCTAAGTATAGGAGCAGCGCTTCGCTAATGGACTCTTCTCTTCTTGTGTGTCTTTTGCAGGTAACCAGGGGCTCCTATTTATACTGGCCAAGGACGGTGGCCAGTGGAGCAGCGGCCAAGCAACCTCAGGTCGGTGCCCAGCTGCTTCGGCTGAATCTCCCAGTTCGGCCGAACCAAGGAGTTCGGCTGAAGTGGCACGTCGCACCGCCTTGGTGTTGAGGCGGTGCAGCTCTATGGGCGGTTCGGCCGAAGTGGGCCCTTCGGCCGAACGGGCCCGGCGGCCCAGCAATGCTCCCCTTGCAGCCTCTGCTCTCTGGACCTTCTAGGCTGCCTCTCCTTGGTGGTCTTCGTGTTATTCTGGCCTAGAGACGATGTGGCAATGGTCCACGTGTCATGCTCGGTCACTGCCTGGTTGTTGGTGACTTGGATGGCGCCCGGTGTCAAGCACGACTAAGGGGGATAACCAGCCGAATCGTGTTGTTCAGCCGAATCGGTCAATTCCGACCCCTATAGCACGTTTGTCCCGTTGTTGTACCTGCACAATGGACAATCACCAAAACTTGTGGAAATAGTCAGTGATAAGCCCTATAGCTATGGTGTTTGATTCCATTGTATTTATTTTATACTCGGTTGGAGGTCGGAAATCGGTTCTTAAAGACCGCCAACAAGCTCCCCCAACATTAGATCTTTGCTCGAATGCTACTATATGTGTGCCCAGGAAGTCCACAGAACACATATAGTTAACAAATATGATAAACAGAGTACATATGCTTGAATAAAAATAGTTTTACATCAGAGTTTACCTAAAACACAGTAGAAGTCTAACTATCTCGTCAGGTAGAGCCTCGAGTCCACAGGGACACCGACTGGTTGACCACAGTAGTACGGAAGATCCTCAAGAAACTTCAATCTGTTACCCATTCGGGATTTTGTTGAATAATAGCAAGCGTAAGTAAATGTCTTACTTGGCAAGTATAACACGGGTGTATGAAGGCTCAAAAAGGTTAGACACGGCTTCACTGCATTAGCACTTTTAGTTGGTTCATTTTAACATTTTCCAAGTTACTACAAGTGAATGAATCCCAGTTGAAACCCAATTAATAAAGTATAAGTGACATTAAGCATAAATAAACATCATTTTCTAATCGAAAAGGGTCCAAGCCGCTCGTGACCCTGAGCAAGGCTATCATGATAGATTTACACTCTGCAGAGGTTTCGCCCTTTACCCACCAGTCGTGTAAAAGTTCAAAGGAACTTTGCACCCAACCACGCGGAGGTGGATCAGACCTCACAAACCACACTTTCGAGGTGTGATCGCAAAGGGATGCTACGAGGCTTTCACAAGACACCCTAACAAGACAGTAGCCGCTGTGGTACTACAAGGCGGTGAGACCCTAGGCACCAAGATTGACTGACTCCCAGGGCGCAGCGAAAGGAGGGTCAATGGTGTCTAGAGCGCAGGCTACGCAAGCCAACCAAAGCACAACGTGCGGAGTTCCAACGCGAGGACTCCCAACACGGGACTGTGCCTAACGAGACATAGCCAACGGAGCGCATCCATCCTCGATGGAATCAGGAAACACCCCATACCTTGCCTCCCACAACGCCGTTGGCCCCTCGGTAACCACTGCCAAGCTAGAGTCTTACAAGCTACTTGACCAAGACCAGAGCTATTATAGTTCTGGCGGTGACGACAGGCTCCTGGGTTACCGCTTTAAGAACCAGTCCTTAGGGAGAGATACTAGAACAAAGCACGAAGCACATGCTCTAGCTCCCTGATCCATATTACTAAAAAGCAAGTTTTAATCATCATATTGAAGTGAACCATTAAGTCAAATTTAACAATTAAATAGAGGTGATAGTAGCGGCGCATAGCAAAGATTCTACTCATATGCATAAACCCGGGGAAATCAAGGTACAAGATAAACAAAGCTAGGTACAACCTTAATGGGAAACAATTTAGACATATGCAAATGCAGTAAATAATGTATTAAAGGTGTGTACGTAACAAGGATTGTCTGTGCTATAACTTGTCTTAAATCCATTATAATTGCTCATAGTCTTCAACTCTTGATCTTGAAATATCTCGGACGGCCTTCCTCTACTCGCAGCAAACATCGAGCACAACATGCAGCTAAATAAGCAAGCAAACAATATACAACTAAGAACATCACACCAATTAAAGGAAAAGCATTAAAAGAGCGGACTAAGCAGAAGGGCTTGGTTCTATGGTCTCGTGGGCGCAAGAATCGCTGAAAACGGAGTTATGATTGAAAAGATACAACAATCGAAAGGTTTGTTTTTAATGAAAGATTATAAGCTTTATTTATTTTAATTCAAGTAAAACCATGTATAAATAATGAATACAAATTATATTTTAACCTTTAGAAAAGACGAAGTAAACTTAGTCATATTTTAATTACAAATGTTCAAGTAAATTTATTCAATTTAAAACATTAACTTGAAATGAAGCATGTGAGAGCATCTAATCGATTAACTTTTATGAACCGTGTTGCTTAAATCAATATTATAATCAAAAACACATTTATGTTAATATTAATCAATGTTAACATTTATTTATGAAAAGCCGGAGTTTAACACTAAATTGCTTTTAATTAGAAAGAGCTAGTTAAGTAAACATTAACCAAATTAATAAGTATTATAGAAAACCGATATGTAAACCTTAATTCACTTTGATTTGGAAAAGACATTTAAATAGTATTTAATTAACTTAATATTAAATAAAAATTCAGAAACATGTTACATGTTAAATAACAGTGCTAACGTGTAGTTCATGTCATTATGAATCTAACGCAATGAGAACGGGTCAAAACGGAGTTAAAACGTGGGTTTTATGCACAAAACAAGGTTGAAGGATCTTTACGTAATTAACCTTATATTCAAAGGGCTAGCAGGGAATTTTAGCAAGGCTTAGTGTACAGGGCTCGCAAAAAGGGTAAACTTCAGGGGTCAGATCTGAAAAGTGCTCGGGTTGGGGTTAAGTCTGAAGGGGGAAAACTTGTAGGGGGTTTTCTGCAAGATTGCCAAGACACAGAAATACATCTAAGAGTTACATCGTTCTGCAGGGGCCTAGGCGCAAAAGTGACATCTCCTTCCTCTGCGCTCACAGGGGAGTTCGCCGGCGCTCGGGCGGCTCGGCTCGCCGGCGATGCGGGTGGTCGGGGCCCTAGGCGAAATAGGGAAAAGGAGGAGAGGGTCAGGGCGGACTCACGAGGGTGCTCACCGGCGGCAGACGAGGATGATGGTGGTCGGGATCCAGCTCGCGGCGGAGACATGGGCCGGCGGCGAGGTGCTTGCGTGGGCCGCGGGGTCTGACGAGGAAACGGCGTCGAGAAACGGTGGGGTACCTTCGGCTCGACTTGGGGAACCTCCTGGTTGTGACCTCCCTCGGCGGCGTCGACTATGGCGATGAGGCAGCCAGCAATGGCGTGCAGCGGTGATCGAATCCCGGTGGCGGTGCTGACAGTTGTGCGAGGGGGAGAAGGATCTGAAGGGGTGGTGGTGACAGGCGGTGGGGGCAGTGGCTTAAATAGCCTAAGGGGAGGAGCAGCTGGAGCTCGGAAGCGAGGTGGCACCATCGCCGAGGCGGCCGGCACGCAAGCCAAGGCCAGCTCCTGGCATCGGCGCACAGCGCCCGTGGCGCAGGGAGCTGGGGAGCGGGCCGGTGGCGGTTGGGCCGGCTTGGGCCAAGCAGAGCGGAGTAGTGGGCCGCGGTGGAGGGAGGAAGGAAGTGGGCCGGGGCTGGGCTGAAGCGGAGGCTGGCTGCTGGGCCGCGAAGGAGAGGCACCCGGGCCGAGCAGGGCGAGCGGGGTGCTGCTGGGCTGGCACGCGAGGAGGAGAATAGCTGGTGGCCTGGGCCGAAAGGAGACGAGGGAAAACTAGGCCGCAACGCGAGAGAATGGAGGAGGGAGCCAAAGCGAGCCAAGGGAAGAGTTGGAGGGGCAAAAACAAACTCATGCTGAAACAACTTTTCTATAGCTCGAAACACAACGATTCAAAC
This sequence comes from Echinochloa crus-galli, assembly GCA_900205405.1. Classification (NCBI taxonomy): domain Eukaryota; kingdom Viridiplantae; phylum Streptophyta; class Magnoliopsida; order Poales; family Poaceae; genus Echinochloa; species Echinochloa crus-galli. Next base: position 125,928 of record OAMR01000906.1, on the reverse strand, counting down.
TAGTTTAAATTCTAATTTGAACTACACACAAGCAAAACTCAATGCAGCAGCATGAATGCAACACACACAACATTTTATTTATATTTCGCAAACATTTTTATTTTTCAATTATAAATTCCCAGTAAATTAAATAAAGCTTGAAAATTTTTAGAAATTTGAGAAAATTATTGCATTAATTATGTGAACAAATCACATCCCAAAATACAAAAATTTTGCGGTGTGACATCGTCCCGTGTAAGAAATTAAAACAAGAGAAATATTAATATAAGGGTTCTTTTACGACATGAATAGTTGCATATCGAATATTCTAAACTTTTCTCCATACTTGTTATTTTGAAATGGCTATTCCTTGGATCTTGGGTGGTTGAAGAATGGAACGACTCTTACAACAAGATCCTCTTGCTCATCCTGCATTCAGGGTTTTCTGATTTTTGCATGTAAATAACCCTTGTCCCTTCATCCGTGATGCTCTTGGCTCTCTAGAGTCACCCTCTTTTCACTCAATTTCTTTTGTGTTTTTTCTTTGTCTCTCAGGTGATGATCTTGTCAACTCATGTACTTATGTCAAGTCAAAGATTGGTTCCCAGAGTGCTCATCATCGCCCTTGGTAGGATTGCAAGTTAAGGATGAAGAGTTCATGTCGGTCCTCAGCCTCGTGACCTCTTTTCTTTTCTTTTTCCCTTTTTGGGAATTTTCCTTCTTTCCTTCTCTTTTTTTCATTTGGACTTTCATGAGTTCTTTAGTTCTTTTTCTTTCAGTGTATCACCAAGGCATGAGGACTTCTACTACACTCTGATGATAAATTTGCTTGCAATAGACCTTAGGCCATGCGATCATCGCTAGGAACCCAAAATTCGACAAGGCATTATACTAGCCGAGACAAGTTTCAGGAGTAAACTCTCAAGCATATTTGTAAAGTGGTATTTGTGGACAGGATGAAGGGATAGAGCATGGTTTTTATATTTTTCAAAGTTTAAATTCTCCCGAATGATGGAAATGAACAATCGGTTTGTTTTATCGAGACATATCACAGTCATCAACAACCTAGACCAGGGGGGTCCTAACATAGAGTATTTCACAGGTAACAGGTACTAAGCTTAGGATAAACAATAGGCAAGATCATGGCATAAGAGAAAAACTGAAAACGTTTCAATTAAATGAAGTGCGAATTTATAATTTTGAAACGTGTGAACATGGAAAAGAAAGACAGGGGAAAAGTTGCAAACCAGTGTGTAGGTGCGTGAGTGGGGCGAACCGGGCTGGTTCGACCGAACTGGCTGGTGCAGAGCACCCTAAACAAAATTCTAAAGGAAATAAATAAATAAATGAAGCAAACTAAGCTAACGATGCTCTATCTAAAAATGAGACGACCACACGACACTAGTTTGTAGGTAGATCGCAGAGGTCTAAGTGTCATGTGGCCTTAAAGAGCCTCTTGAGCTCCGCGCAGAGGCCTTTGCGGAGGAGTTCCATCTTGTCCTCCATTTCCGGGCGCGTGAGCTCGGCCTCTTCAACCCTCTCGTCCACGTGGTTGATCTTCTGCCGTGCCAACATTAGTTCCGCCTGCAGGCTCTCCAGTGTGGGCGGCTTCTCCTCCTCCTCATTGTTCTCCTCGTCGGAGAACTCCATTTGTCCTGGTGGCCCGTTGATGGGCGGAGGCTGCCTGTGGCACTGAACTCTAGGGTTCCGCCGTGGTGGAGTGGACTAGGAAGACTCCGTCAGCCCCAGCTCGTCTCGGTTCAGCGGCGAGACCAAAACCTTGTCGTACCCAGTGGCAGTACGCTCGCCCTTGATGCTGAACCGAGGCGGACTATTGGCCGTGTAGTCTGGTACCTCCGTGTCCTCCTCCTTGGGCGCCATCAGCGCGAGGTTCGGCACCCTCGAGGAGGATGCCGACCTCAAGCGCAGCTGCCCCATCGTGGGGTGTCCAGGTGACGGTGAGCGGGGTGGCTTCTTGATCCCCTTCAGCGGAGCAAGCAGCTCATGCATCGTGGTGCGACATGGGGAGTCGGGGCGCTGTACCGGACTGCGGGTAGGCGTCCTCCCCCGGTGCCCCTCTGCCGGAAGGTCGACGTCGGAGACACGGAAGGCATGCTCGCGCTAGGAGGAATCATCGTTCCGGCTGGCGAGGCTGGATCCCTTGGTTGAAGATGCATCTTTGGAGGAGGAAGAGACCATGGTGGCTGTGGCTAGAGGGGGAAGGGGCTTCTGTAGATGAGATGACGAGAGTCTATAGAAGTCCCCCTGACTTTTATAGATTATTTTCCCGATCGAAAAACAACTATCCCGTCATTTCCTCGCAAGTCTCGCAATAGGGTCAACTGTAGATGAGAACAGAGGCAAAAATCCGCACGGGGGACCAGGGGGGCTGGTTCGGTCGAACCCTAGGCTTCGGCCGAACTGGCCTAGTTCGGCCGGACGGGCCCCCGGGTCCCCAGGTGTGTGGGTCTCGTGTCTTTGGTCATGGGTTTTGAGGTTTGAGGGGTTTTAGCCTAGGAAGGTTTGGATTTGAAGATTTTGGGCCAGATTTCATGGATGGTTTTCAGAGTTCTACGAACTTGATGACATCTAAATCATCGAGTGGTGGAGGCTATGGTTCTAGAAAGATCTTCAACCATTGTCCATTAATCTTGAAGGTGTTTCCGTCCTCACTTTGCAGGGTAACAGCCCCATGTGCTGCGACATTGACTACCGTGAATGGGCCGTCCCACTTCCTTCTAAGTTTTCCATGACCAAAGAGCTTGACACGAGAGTTGAAGACGAGCACCTTGTCTCCCGGCTTGAACGTTTTGATCTTGATTCTTTTGTCATGCCACCTTTTGGTCCGTTCTTTATATAGACGGGAGCTATGGTACGCTCTCTCTCTCTCTCTCTCTCATCTCATCTAACTCTGTCAGCTGAATCCGCCGTCTCAAGTTGGCTACTGGGAGGTCCATACCCCACTTCTTAATGGCCCAATGAGCTTTGAATTCCATCTCTACTGGTAAGTGGTAGGTCTTACCATAAACCAGCTGATACGGGGTCATCCCAATGGGTGGTTTATAGGACGTGCGAACCCAGAGTGCATCCGGGAGCTTGTGCTTACATTGTCTTCCCATTTCATTCACAGTCTTTTGCAGGATGTTTTTTATTTGTTTGTTCGAAGTTTCTGCTTGGCCGCTAGTCTGGGGGTGATAGGGTGTGGCTATATTATGCAGCACCGCCAAACTTGAAAGATACCTACGGAAGGATGAGTCAATGAAGTGGGAGCCGCCATCGCTAACGACTATTCTAGGAACGCCGAAGCGAGGAAAAATGATCTCATGGAACATTCGCGTGACGCTCCAGGAGTCAGCGGATGCGCAGGGCAAAGCCTCAACCCCCTTAGAGACATAATCTACTGCCACGAGTATGTGCTCACAACCTTCTGAGATGGGGAAAGGACCCATGAAGTTGATTCCCCAAACATCAAAAATTTCTACTTGGAGATTGCTGGTGAGTGGCATAGCATCTCTAGCATTTATATTCCCGTGCCTCTAGCAACGTGAACATCTCCTAATGAACTCCTTAGCATCTTCATACATTTGCTTGGCCAATAGAAGCCACATTGCCAGACTTTAGCATTCGTGTGAAATGCACCATAGTGGCCCCCATATGGGGCTGCATGGCACCTCTCCAGGATCTTATATGCCTCATGTGCTGGAATGCAGCGTCTGAGGAGTCCATCACTACATATCCTAAAGAGGTACGGGTCGTCCCAGAGGTGGAGTCTGCTCTCATAAGCTAATCTCTTTCGATTTTTTCCAGGGGGAACATACCCGGACACAATGTAGTTCACTATGTTAGCGTACCACGGATCCGAGGTGGTGACCTTAAGGAGCGTGTCATCCCGTAGATAATCATCAATTGGAAGGTCAGATGGGACTTGCATCCGAGACAGATGGTGGGCCACTAAGTTCTTGACTCCTTTCTTATCCCTTATTTCAATGTCGAACTCTTGGAGTAAGAGAACCCAACGGATGAGTCTCGGTTTCGCATCCTTTTTAGTCAAAAGGTACTTCAGAGTAGCGTGATCTAAATAGACTATGACCTTAGCCCCGACTAGGTAGGACCAGAATTTGTCTATAGCAAACATGACTTGAAACGAACCGGATTTTCCTTACTGAAAATCCGACTCCCTGTACCATTGTGATAGCCCCAGAATCAACAGCTATCACGTACAGAACTCATTCCAGAAGTTATCACATCCATACATCGAATAAAATAGTGCAATGTTTAGGTTAATATGTCTCCCAATATAGGAAGTACGGGTACAAGCCACTTGGGCTAAATCGACAGAAAGGAAAGCCAACGCAGCGGTAGCTAAGTCATCTGGGCTTCATCTTCTTCTCCACAGGCAACCACTCGAGCGTAGCGCCGCACCGCAATCGTACCATCCATCGGCGTTGTTGTCGAAGTCAGACTCATAACCTGCAAGACCTTGAACTGTTCCTAAAGATTGGAACAGTTCCACGTCACCATCCATAGATGTGCAAACTTTAAGGTGGACTAATCTAGTATACAAATAGACAAGGAATAGCCACGGTTTTTCTATGCAGCAGCATTTAGAAGTTTATAAATCAGTTTCCAACACCAACTCACACCTCCACGGGCAATCCTGACAGAATAGGCTCTCGTCTCCAACATCTATTCGATGGGAGAACTCCCGCTCCTCCCATCTCATCGGCCATGCCGGATCCTTAGTTTAAAAAGGGGAGAGGTAGAAGTTTTAGTCACCAAAACACTAACAGAATGAGCAGTTCAAAGGGGGTTGTCCATGACCGAGGACGCGACTATACGTATAGTTTTAACTCTGCAGAGTGTGTACACCTGGAATCTATGCGAGATGCGCCCAGTTGGTCGCAGGTAGCAAGCCAACTGAGCCACACAACACCGAACGGAGGTCTAGTAGTTACGGCACCATCCTGCTTTTCCGGGCTTGGGCGCGTCCTCTGCTAGAGGTTGCCCCGAAACTGTGAAGCACTCCCCCGGGGCTAGTCGGGGGCCAAAGCAAATCAGGGGGCAAAGATCAACACCAGTCCCCCTTACACTGAAAAACTATCATCCTGCAGGCTTGGCAACGCACTTGCTAGGCTCGGATCAGGCCCACCCTCCTAATGGACACACATAGTGCACGGTAAGTTCCCCTGAAGCATGTAGTCCGACCCAGTCCTCAAACTGCCGAAGCGAGCTCTTCTCTCGAAATGCATATCCACCATGGTGGTCCGCTAGTCACACCCATTACAGGTATCGCCGCCAACTCCTCGACAACAGGTCAAACCAAACTTGTGCCCGCAACAAGAACTCCGTTGGAAGTACCAAAGTGTACTTCCCAAGCCCCCAATCCGAAGATTGGGTTATGGTACGCTCGCTTCAACAAAAGGGTTTTCAAATCATCATCTCCTCGGTTTTCACACCCACGCCAAAAATAGTTTAAAACATCCATTTTCCTCACACGCATGCAAGCAAAGCATTCACAACATAGCATAAATATAAATGAAGTAGTAGGACAACAAGGAAAAATGGTAATTAAACAGGATATGCATGGTTTATCATCTCAGGCAGTTTATGCGAATAAATAGAGCATAGCATACTACAAGCATGACTAATAGGCGTTCAAAGAATGGATGGGCGTGAACCTGGTGACTCTTCCTCGTAGTAGTACTCGTCGAACTCCTCCTCCTCAGTCCCGACGTGAGTCTCCGGTCCTCCTAAATATCGATCCGCAATTTAATTACCGAGACTACTAGCGAATAAACTCCAAACGAGAACCGAGAAATAGCCAAACAACACCAAACTCTATTCTAACGCGTAGGTCTTGATTTTAGAAAAATAAAGAAACTGGTTTCATATTTTTCTGAGCTACGGTTGATTTATTATTAATTTTTGAAGTTTAACTCATTTTCTAAAATCATTTAATTAATTCCAAAAATTAAAAAAACAGACAAGACACGTGGCAGCACCAGGGGCGCCACGTGTCGGCCAGTCAGCACTGCTGACGTCAGCATGACGTCAGCATTGACGTCATCATGGGGCCCGAATGACATCAGCATTGACTCGGTCAACATTGACCAGTCAACGGTCAAGGGTTAGTGGGATCAGGCGGGCCCACGCGTCAGTCACTGCCGTCTATGACAGGTGGGGTCCGGTGGTCAGCAGGTTTTAAAAGAAAAAGGGAAGGGGCTAGCTGGGCTGGCCATGGGCCAAAAGTGCTCGGCTTGGCCCAACAAGAGCTGGGCCATGACCCAAAAGGGCCTGGCTTTCGGCCCGGCTGGTTTTAAGGCGCGGTGGACTCTGTCCACCGTGCGCTGTGCCTGCGGTCCACACGGACCGGGAGCTCCGGATCTGGAGTGGCCGACCCGGATCCTCTACGGCTGGGGGTGTGGCTGCTTGGTGTGGTCCACGGTGCGGCAGCAGCGGCGCGCGCTCTGGCGGCGGCTTGCGGCGGCGAGGGTCGAGAGGAGGTCGTCGAGGCTCGGGGAGCGGGGGAAAAGGTTCGGTCGGGTCTCGCAGAAGCGGACTGCGAGGAAAATCGGGGCTTTGGCCGGCGAGGTGGCATGCGGACAAGCGCCGGCGGAGCTCCGGCTTGGCCACGCCGGCGGAGCGGCTGCGAGGCTGGGCTCGGTTTGGGATCTGGCATTCGTGCGCGCACGGTAGGCTAACAGCCTGCGCACGGCACGGCCACGGCGGCGCTCGCGCGGCCCAAGCGGTGCTCGGTGCGCGGCGACGTCGGGCTGCGGAAAAGTGGTTTTGCGGCGAAGGGACCTGCAAGAAGAGAGGCACGGCGCGAAGGCCGGCGACATAGAGGGCTGGCGACGGCAGCGGCAACAACGGCACAACGACCGGGGTACTCAGGGGAAACAGAGGAATGGGGGGTGCGCGGCGGTGGCGACTCACCGCGGCGTGGTGTAGTCGTTCGCTGCAGCTCGAGGACGGCTCGCGGAACGGCGGCGAACGTCGGGCACACGGTATCCTTGGACAGCGGCGTCTCCTCCTTGCTCGACGGCGGCAGCTTCTCTCCCGCGGTGGCTCAAAGGAGATGACGCAGACGGAGGCTGCTCCTCCTCGGCTTCTATCCTTAGTCTTCCCCGACTCCTTCTCCTTCTCCTCCTCTCCTCCTACTTCGAGCGGCGGCGGCGGTGGTTTGGCGAGAGAAACTCCAATGGGGCGAGAGGCGGCTGGGGAAGGGATTGGTGCCGGCGGGGGATATTTAAGGGCGGCCGGGCTAGGGTTTGCGGCTGGGGGCGCGGGCGCGGACGGCTGGTGATCTCGGCGTCCGTGCCCTAGGCCACGCGGCGTCCATCGCACAGGTGTGCGGCGCGTTTGGCGCGGAGCGCCGGCGACGGGGGCGCGGCTGCGTGTTCGGCGGTGTGGGGGAGGGGAGTGACGAGAGGTGGGAGAGAAAGCTGACAGGCGGGCCATGCATGTCCGTGAGAGGGAAACAGAGAGAGAGGGGCGCGGAAGAGGCTGGGTCGGCTGGGCCGCGGTTTGGTGGTTGGGCCGACTTGGTTTGGGGAAAGATGACCAGCGGGCCGGCGGGGGTTTTGGTTAGTTAGTTAGCTGGGCTGGGTTAGCTGTTAGTTGGGTTTCGGCCCAAGTTAGAGTTAGAGGGTTTAACAATTAGTATGGGTAGTTAGTATTTTAATTTGAATTTGAATTAGATTCAAATTCAAATGCTCAAACAATTGAACACCAAGAAACCAAATAAGACCCAAAATCACACTAAGACAAAAATACACCTTAATTCAATTTAATGTTTATTTAATCTAGGAATTTTAGGAAGGAAACATGAAGACACTCTTATGATTTTTCTATCTAGCAACAATCCACGAAAAAGTTTTTGAAAATCCACATTTTTGCACATTAACATTCCGTATAAAGTTACGAGATGTTACACGACTGCTAAGAGCTCCTTTTCCGTGGTTGCGTAGTTGAGCTGGGGGCCGGTAAGCGTTTTGCTAGCGTAAGAGATAGCATAATGATTTTTGTCCTTAGTTTGGCCCAAAACAGCTCCTACGACATAATCACTTGCATCGCACATGATCTCGAACGGGATAGTCCAGTTGGGAGGTTGGATGATGGGAGCGGTGATGAGTGCCGTTTTGAGTGTGTGGAAGGCTGCATAGCACTCTTCATCAAAAACGAAAGGGGCGTCCTTGGCTAAGAGATTGGTCAATGGCCTGGATATCTGGGAAAAGTTTTTGATGAAACGCTAGTAAAATCCGGCATGACCAAGGAAATTACGGATCCCCTTAACGTTGGTGGGAGGCGGAAGTTGCTCGATCACCTCTATCTTGGCTCTATCTACTTCGATTCCACGTTCTGACACCCTATGTCCTAAGACAATTCCTTCTCACACCATGAAATGACACTTTTCCCAGTTTAAGACGAGGTGTTTCTCTTGACATCTCTAGAGGACCTTGTCCAGATTCTTCAAGCACTCGGTAAAGGTCTTTCCGTAAACTGAGAAATCATCCATGAACACTTCCATAATATCTTCAATCATATCCGAGAAGATGGACATCATGCAACGTTGAAAGGAGGCGGGTGCGTTGCACAGCCGAAAGGACATCCGCCGATAGGCATACGTCGCGTAGGTGCATGTAAACGTTGCTTTGCTCTGATCATCTGGGTGAATAGGAATTTGGTGATAACCAGAGTATCCGTCAAGGAAACAGAAGAAAGAGTGTTTGGCTAACCGCCGCCGCCAGCACCACCGTGAGGAGAGCTCTCTGCCAGCAGGTACCTGCAGTACTACAGCTACCGGGACGCAGCTAAGGTGACCCGGATGTTCGAGATGCTCAACGACGACGACGATGATGACTCCTCCTTCGAGCCCGCGTCCGCCGCCACCTCCATGGCGCCGTCCCCCGCCGCACAGCTGCTGCACTTGGCGGTCTCCTGCGGCGGCAAGCAGGATCCCGGCAGGGAACGCGAGCGCGCGGCTGGCGGCGCCAACCGCGTAGTAGACCTCGCCGAGTGTGTCCCCGAACCCGGCCTAGGCCTCGGCGCAGACCTCGTAGCCGTGGCCGCCGCTGCCGGCGCAGACGCGGACGTCGTGCAGGTTGCGGACGAAGCAAAGCAGGAGCGCGGCGTAGGACGGGGTCCCCGGAGTCTGGAGGAAGCGCGACGGGACGCCAGTAGCGGCGAGGCAGCCGAGGAACGCGCCAGTGGCATCGAAAGACGAGGCGGCGGAGATGACGATGCTGCTGCTGGAGAGGACGCCGAGCAGCCGAGGGCGAGGAGCAGGTGCAAGATTCTTGGTGTTCTCACCATGATTGAGAGGAAAAGATTTGTGGCTGCCGGCGGCGTGGGGGAGGAGAGGATTTGGAGTGTGTTGTTCAGGACACCGTTGCAATGGGGATTAGATTTGGAGGATGAAATATTGTACATGACATAGAAATATTCTTTTAGAGGGTGAAATATAGAGGACACCGTTGCAAACAGTCTAAGAGCTCGGGGATGGGGAGGTGAGTTGGGAGCGAGAAGAGAGCAGGTGGAATTGGTTTCTGTTTTTCACGCGATGAATTGGACCCAGACCAACATTCCAGGCTGTGGAAAGTCAGGGAATCTCAATCATTCTAATTCACGGCGCGGCCAAACAGACGGGTTCTGGAATTTGATTCTAATTCAGCCCAATCCATGACATCCAAACAGGAGCAACTCTAACAGATCCCAATAACAATCCCTATTCCTTATATTCCTAGTTAAAGAGGATTGAGAGAAAAAAATACAGCTCCAACAGATCTCCATTCTATTCTATTTTGCTTCTAATTTTTTTTCTCAATCCCATTTGTTTCAATCTCATTCCCATTTAAAAAGGGGAGGCAATTCCACTCCTCTTTCCATCTTTTTCAGTCATGCGCCCATGCCATGTGCACTACCGCCCCGCCCCCCAATGCGTTGCTCCACCCCGGCCGAGCGCGTCACCCGCCGCCCGCCGCGCCTAGCTCCACCCGGGACTAGCGCCACCACGCGTCGCACGCTACTCCGCGGCCCGCCGAACACTGCTCTGCCCGGGCCTCGCCCCGTGCCTGTCTCTTATACACATCTAGATGTGTATAAGAGACAGGCGCTAGGCAGGCATGCCGGCGGTGGGCGCACGGGCGGCACAATGTTGACGTTCGGCTGTGGGCGCATGGACCGCCGGCTCTCCAGCCTGTCTCTTATACACATCTAGATGTGTATAAGAGACAGGCGCTAGGCAGGCATGCCGGCGGTGGGCGCACGGGCGGCACAATGTTGACGTTCGGCTGTGGGCGCATGGACCGCCGGCTCTCCAGCCTGTCTCTTATACACATCTAGATGTGTATAAGAGACAGGCGCTAGGCAGGCATGCCGGCGGTGGGCGCACGGGCGGCACAATGTTGACGTTCGGCTGTGGGCGCATGGACCGCCGGCTCTCCAGCCTGTCTCTTATACACATCTAGATGTGTATAAGAGACAGGCGCTAGGCAGGCATGCCGGCGGTGGGCGCACGGGCGGCACAATGTTGACGTTCGGCTGTGGGCGCATGGACCGCCGGCTCTCCAGCCTGTCTCTTATACACATCTAGATGTGTATAAGAGACAGGCGCTAGGCAGGCATGCCGGCGGTGGGCGCACGGGCGGCACAATGTTGACGTTCGGCTGTGGGCGCATGGACCGCCGGCTCTCCAGCCTGTCTCTTATACACATCTAGATGTGTATAAGAGACAGGCGCTAGGCAGGCATGCCGGCGGTGGGCGCACGGGCGGCACAATGTTGACGTTCGGCTGTGGGCGCATGGACCGCCGGCTCTCCAGCCTGTCTCTTATACACATCTAGATGTGTATAAGAGACAGGCGCTAGGCAGGCATGCCGGCGGTGGGCGCACGGGCGGCACAATGTTGACGTTCGGCTGTGGGCGCATGGACCGCCGGCTCTCCAGCCTGTCTCTTATACACATCTAGATGTGTATAAGAGACAGGCGCTAGGCAGGCATGCCGGCGGTGGGCGCACGGGCGGCACAATGTTGACGTTCGGCTGTGGGCGCATGGACCGCCGGCTCTCCAGCCTGTCTCTTATACACATCTAGATGTGTATAAGAGACAGGCGCTAGGCAGGCATGCCGGCGGTGGGCGCACGGGCGGCACAATGTTGACGTTCGGCTGTGGGCGCATGGACCGCCGGCTCTCCAGCCTGTCTCTTATACACATCTAGATGTGTATAAGAGACAGGCGCTAGGCAGGCATGCCGGCGGTGGGCGCACGGGCGGCACAATGTTGACGTTCGGCTGTGGGCGCATGGACCGCCGGCTCTCCAGCCTGTCTCTTATACACATCTAGATGTGTATAAGAGACAGGCGCTAGGCAGGCATGCCGGCGGTGGGCGCACGGGCGGCACAATGTTGACGTTCGGCTGTGGGCGCATGGACCGCCGGCTCTCCAGCCTGTCTCTTATACACATCTAGATGTGTATAAGAGACAGGCGCTAGGCAGGCATGCCGGCGGTGGGCGCACGGGCGGCACAATGTTGACGTTCGGCTGTGGGCGCATGGACCGCCGGCTCTCCAGCCTGTCTCTTATACACATCTAGATGTGTATAAGAGACAGGCTGGAGAGCCGGCGGTCCATGCGCCCACAGCCGAACGTCAACATTGTGCCGCCCGTGCGCCCACCGCCGGCATGCCTGCCTAGCGCTGCCGGCTGCCCGCCACCCCACGCGGAGCTCGTCCCTGGCCACGCCGGTGCACCACTCGCCGCCTAATCTTGCCGCGCCGCCTTGCCTGCCAAGGCGCCCCGCATGGTGTGGATAATTTCCACGTCTGATCCCATCCGAATCCGAATTTTAAAGATATGGAGAAGAGTAGAATTTTAAAGATATGGAGAAGAGTTTTGGATATCCGGGTGGATATGGATAATCCGAATCCGATTATGTGCGGATGTGGAGTAGGATATGGTTTTGGTAAATTCCGATGGATATGGATTATTCGATAATTGATCACGGATTATCCGAAGCTTATAATAGGATATCCGACTAATTGTGTGACCCTACTATAATAAATTTAAGACCAGCCCACATATTTACATAATATTTTAGTAAAATTTATTTGGGTTTACATGCTCACTCGAACTGAGGATTTGAATAATTTTTGTTCGGAGTCAAGTATGAAGTATTATTGTCAACTGTTAAGGTTACGTTAGCTGTATTATAAACTATAAAGGGGAGTATTTTTAATGTTATATTATTTCTTTATGGTTTTCATTTAGAAAATATTCACCATCATAAAAAGTTACATATTTTAATCTGTTCCCGCACCGACTTCGATCCGCTTCCACACCATCTCTGATATCCTAAAAAATCCGTATCCATAACCGTATTCGGGTATTATCCGCTCCAATCCGATCCCCTTTCATCCCTAGGCTACACGATGGCGAACCGCGGGCGACGACGGCCGCCTCCAACACCATCAAAGCCTGTGCGTCAGATGGAGGATAGAAGAGAAGAATTGAGAAAAATGTATTCTCAGTGACATGGGCTCCATATAGCATGAGAAAGAGAAAGGGGAATAGAAAAGGAGATCTCCCAATATCCTAAAAATGTAAAAGGAGATTTCGCTATAGCAAGAAAAAAAAGGAAAAGAAAAAAGGAAATCTGTTGAAGTTGCGCTTAGAGAGAAATTATTTTGTCTAGTCAAAACGCTCTAGAATATGTGTAACTCTTTTTGAGAACATGCTTAGCAACAACACCATTTCAAAGATTTTTAAGCAAACAAACAACAGATACACGCCGAGTTACAAGAGCAACCTAAGACTACAGAGAAAGAGACAAATAACTAAATGCAGCAACAAGAAATAAAACCCACCATGCACCAGAACTCATCTAAATGGCCTAAGAAACTGAAATCCTATGAAACAAATGAGCATGATGGTTGCACGCTATGACCGCCAATACCATAAAAAATAACATGAGGTCAAAGGATATAAAGTGTAGAAGTATCAATGATGAAAGAACCATTAAAGGAAATTGTAATTAACTGTCATCTTTTCATTTTCCAAGGTCGGATGTATGGCGCACAGTCGCAGAAATATTAATCACTTAGAAAAACACTACGTACACAAGGGTTAGGAGACAACTCTTCTACGTATGTTACTTTATCTCAAAAGTCCATGTTACAAATATCTTGTTACCTCCAAAGTACAGAGCACAGCTAATGGTTGCAACAAGGAAAGTTAACACCTAAGTTGGGTTCTTCACTTCTTGTCATCTCTAAGGACAACGTAGTTGTGGCCATTCGTTTTCTGTATCTTCGAAATTTTCTTCAGAATTTCAGCAAATGCATTCTTGTCCTACAATGCAACCACAACTGACGTTAAACAGGTTAAAAAAGGCATTGAAAAGTAAACAACAGCTGTTCTTAAGAGCTTAATGCTTGATGGCCACGTATACCAAAAACGAAGTAACAAGCTCTATGATGAGGTTGCAGAAATCAATGGTGTTTATAATAGTATTAAACATAACTATCATTCAGAAAGTATTAGATGTTTATGATAAAAGAAAAGAATTTATGAAATATAAAATGGCCAGTTATTGAACAATTCTTAGTTGTTCTCTAACTATTGCTGTGGGTACCCCAGCTTGCAAGTGGTGATATGCATACCACAAATAAATATACCTCTGGACCTCGAAGCCTAGACTTGAATCTGGATACTAAATCTTGTGTGGTGACTGGAGCGACTGCAAGAACACTCCTGATTTCATCCTCTGTGACAGGTGACACGTTTGTCGCACTTTTTGATGAAGCAGAGGTTTTTGATGTAGGTTTTGCCGAAGATGGTGCTTCCTCTTTGATGCTTGATACTTTCGTATCCTATACAAAAAGGAATTATTTCTTACATACCTAGAAAACAAATAGAGCATATGCTTGTGTAGAAAGTGTAAGTTCGCCATTTCTTCCTTTTTACACATTTAAAGTAAAACAGATTACTAACCGATTCCACCTTTGGTTTCTTTGAAGCTGCACTGCCAGAAGTTTTTGCATCGTCAGCACCTGATTTTCTCTTTTGCTTGGATTTGGATGCAGGAGGCGTGTTGCGAGCATGTCCTGATGGCGTTGGTTTAGCTGGACTGTTATCTACAGGTTCATCCTTAACTTGATCCTTCTGTTTTGGAGCAAGCACTGGAGATGACTCGTCTTCCTGCTGGATAAAGAGAAGATAAACTCTCCTTATATTTTCTTTTAAAAAAATAACCTTAGTGCATAATAAAAATTAATATATAAGGGTGGATATGGATAATCCGAATCCGATTATGTGCGGATGTGGAGTAGGATATGGTTTTGGTGAAATTTGATGGATATGGATTACAACAGATACACGCCGAGTTACAAGAGCAACCTAAGACTACAGAGAAAGAGACAAATAACTAAATGCAGCAACAAGAAATAAAACCCACCATGCACCACAACCCATCTAAATGACCTAAGAAACTGAAATCCTACTTAACAAATGAGCATCATGTTTGCACGCCATGACCGCCAATACCATAAAAAATAACATGAGGTCAAAGGATATAAAGTGTAGAAGTATCAATGATGAAAGAACCATTAAAGGAAATTGTAATTAACTGTCATCTTTTCATTTTCCAAGGTCGGACGTATGGCGCACAGTCGCAGAAATATTAATCACTTAGTAAAAACACTACATACACAAGGGTTTTTTTTACGTACACAAGGGTTAGGAGACAACTCTTCTACGTATGTTACTTTATCTCAAAAGTCTAGCATGTTACAAATATCTTGTTACCTCCAAAGTACAGAGCACAGCTAATGGTTGCAACAAGGAAAGTTAACACCTAAGTTGGGTTCTTCACTTCTTGTCATCTCTAAGGACAACGTAGTTGTGGCCATTCGTTTTCTGTATCTTCGAAATTTTCTTCAGAATTTCAGCAAATGCATTCTTGTCCTACAATGCAACCACAACTGACGTTAAACAGGTTAAAAAAGGCATTGAAAAGTAAACAACAGCTGTTCTTAAGAGCTTAATGCTTGATGGCCACGTATACCAAAAACGAAGTAACAAGCTCTATGATGAGGTTGCACATATCAATGGTGTTTATAATAGTATTAAACATAACTATCATTCAGAAAGTATTAGATGTTTATGATAAAAGAAAAGAATTTATGAAATATAAAATGGCCAGTTATTGAACAATTCTTAGTTGTTCTCTAACTATTGCTGTGGGTACCCCAGCTTGCAAGTGGTGATATGCATACCACAAATAAATATACCTCTGGACCTCGAAGCCTAGACTTGAATCTGGATACTAAATCTTGTGTGGTGACTGGAGCGACTGCAAGAAGAACACTCCTGATTTCATCCTCTGTGACAGGTGACACGTTTGTCGCACTTTTTGATGAAGCAGAGGTTTTTGATGTAGGTTTTGCCGAAGATGGTGCTTCCTCTTTGATGCTTGATACTTTCGTATCCTATACAAAAAGGAATTATCTCTTACATACCTAGAAAACTAATAGAGCATATACTTCCTTTTTACACATTTAAAGTAAAACAGATTACTAACCGATTCCACCTTTGGTTTCTTTGAAGCTGCACTGCCAGAAGTTTTTGCATCGTCAGCACCTGATTTTCTCTTTTGCTTGGATTTGGATGCAGGAGGCGTGTTGCGAGCATGTCCTGATGGCGTTGGTTTAGCTGGACTGTTATCTACAGGTTCATCCTTAACTTGATCCTTCTGTTTTGGAGCAAGCACTGGAGATGACTCGTCTTCCTGCTGGATAAAGAGAAGATAAACTCTCCTTATATTTTCTTTTAAAAAAATAACCTTAGTGCATAATAAAAATTAATATATAAATGTTTCAAGGGGATGAATCATTACTTCTTCTTCTTCTTCATCCTCATCAGCATCTGACTCATTTAGTCCAGCAGCACGCCCGAGCAGCTTTTTTAATTCCTTGCCAGACTTGCTCAGGCCACCTTCTTCTTCATTCTCTTCATCATCCTGCAAGTATCTTAATCAGACGCCATTTGCAATTAAACTCCAATGACAAAAAAGCTTGGCCGGTGGAGGTAAGACCGCCCCCACGGTTTTCAATTAAGGAGACGTTATCTCCCGACCGAGAAAACCCCCAAACCCCGCTGCACACCCGGGACAGCAAGCCGTTGCTTGGGCCGGCCCACAATCAACAACCCCCTCGTTGGACTGCACCGTTGCCACAAGCCGGATGCCCCACAGGAGACACGGCGAGGGGATCTTTTTATTTTCCACACATTATGCAGCACCCAGGGATTGAACCCTGGGTGGGAGCTGCCGATGGCTTTTGCCACTGCACCGTGAACCCCTTTGCATTAAACTTCAATGACCATGTAAAGGAAAATGAGAAATTGCCAACCTACCCAAAAGGAGTGGATAAAATTAATTATCTTATTTGCTTCAAACAGCTTCACATAAAAAATGTTCATACACATTCTGGCTCTGGGCTCTAGCAGCAAATTTGCCCCCAGGTGATTTTCTAGAACTTTGGCTAGCATTTAATACTCTTATATCCCGTACTTAGAATTTTGCACAAAATGAAAAGAATTGTATCAAAAAGTGAAACTTTCCACTATTTGGTTTCAAAATTTTGTACTGTGGCCATGCTACACGGTCCCACTAATTACTACAACATAATCACAAGTAAATTCCTGTTGTTGGACCTGGTAGGCATTATGATGCATGCTCCAGCACAAACAACTCAGATGAATTCACATATGGGCAAAACAATATTGTTCCTATAGATGTGTGTTGGCAAATTCTTTAAGCTGTTATAATTTGAGTTTAATACATACATGCACCAAAAAGAGCCTGATAAGACGATATGATATTTGAAATCTAGCCATATAAGGACATAATTAAGCATAATACCAATACGTCATTTAGAGGAATAGGGCGGTTACACTTTTTGTCACCACTAGTGAACCATCTTGACATCTCTTGTGCATTCCAGTTTAAATGAAATGGTAGTTTGAATCACATGGATCATGTAAGTTTTCACAAAACAGGTTTTACTGTGATTTTTACATAGGAAAATTGGTTTCATGTTGTTAGTTAGATCTAGTTTTGCATATTACATTGTTTGGGTCACATCTATTGAGTTATCAGCAATACATAGGCGCCATTATATTAAATCACATTAGATCCTTTTCCTTACTTGTAATCAATCAAATCGGCATCAAGAAAGCACATGTAGTTTAAGATAATAATCATGTATCGTACAAAAAATAAATAAAATAAAATAAAAATTGAAAATTTAGTTTTTGTATACACCCAATATTTTAGTTTTAACAAAAACGGATTTTGGTCCCCAACTTTATGTTATCTAGCCATGGAGTTTTAGGTGGTTAGGCTAAAATCTGGTTTAACTAAATCTAATTTAGACAAAATTTGGGAACCAAAAACCCCCCAATCCACAGCATCACCAGAACTGAGTGAAGGTGTTACATTCCATGATAAAAAGGTATTAGAGAGGTGCAGTTTGTACTTGTGAGCATTTCTGTAATAGTGTATATCAACCTGCTTAATTTCAGGTGGAGCAGGAATTTCGGGAGCTAAATCCGCCCGTTCCTCTGGATCAATATCTACAGCCTCATCATCATCAGTAAATGTTTCTTCATGCTCCCAATCATCACCTGATAAAGAAAATTTCCAGTAAGATGCCAAACTTTGAGCAATAAATATACTAAGGATATTGAGTGCAATTTTAATATTTTCTTAGCAGGGTGACATTTTGGAATAATTCTGCTGCAGCAGCAGCGACAACAACAACAAAGCCGTTCAATAGCTCTAACTGTAACAGGTCAAAATTATTTCAACGTGGTAGCCCAACATTAGGCATAGTTGTAAAACTCGATTGGCTAATAACAAAATATGGTCACATAATTTGCAGTGACTAATGATTATGTGGCAAATGTAAAATTAAAGAGATTATTGATCATGCACGAGTGTGTAACTATCATTAGTATATGGTCCCTAATTTTCAGAATTGAGATAGAATTTAAAAGCCCCATGATTGTTGTCTTGTGGCCTCAGGTTTAGAGTCAAAATCAACTGGATGGCATGCCAGTCCCACCTGCAGCACAACTTTACCATCCATGTTGGCTGGCCAACTAAGTTAGCGACTATGACAGAGTAGCAGTGCACACAGAGAACAGCACAAATAGGATTTGGTTAAGGTGGGTTTCATGAACAATAAGACCAGAAACATGCCCAAGCCAATATACCAGGATTTACACAACTATGTCTAACAAACCTGGTTTTTAAGTTTAATCTAAAGATATAGTGTCCTTAAGGAAAATCATGAAATAACCAGAAGAGCAAAGTTATCATGTAATAGCTCAATATAATAGTCATGGCTCCTAATAAAAGGAAATAATATCAAACCGCAATCGCAAGCTGAATAAATAAGGCTTGAAACATCATGGTACTATGCGATGACAAGACTATGAAATGAGATGAGGTTAACTGCAGAAGTATACAGTCCATGAAAACTAAGAAGCAGACCTTTCTCAATTTCATCATCCAAATCAAAGTCTAGATCTTTTCCACCTTCTTCATCATCATCCATGCCTTTTTTAGTTAGTCCAAGCCTATTCTTGCGTGCTGCTTCCTCTTCTTCATCCTCCTCACCTTTATCAGAATTATTACCCTCTTCGTTATTTTTTCCTTTCTTAGGACGAGCACTTTCTTTTCCCCACCATTTGCGGCCTCAATTTTCTTGATGTCAGAACCAAAGGCAGCTGGCCCGTTTGCAGCTGCTTTCATCATCCAGCGTTCATAACCAGTTGCACTGGTCTTCCTCTTATTCATTTTTTCTTCAGCCTCCTCCAATGTCAGTTGTTTGTACTGTGCAATTTTACTGAAGTTATACCTGAAACAAGGATACAATTAAGCAACAAATAGAATATTTAGTTTGCTGTGAGGGAGGGAGAGGGGGGGGGGGGTCTTTCTTCCATCTCCCAGGCACAATGTAAGGGTAAAATGTGGAACAAGTGTTTTACCAAGAACCAGCAGGATATGCATTAAATTCCTTGCCATGCCTCATTAACAAATAGTATGTAGCTGTAGCTGACTGTGATCCTTCCATTTGACCTTGATACTGATATTGGCCTGTTTCATCTTCCAAAATCCATGGTTTCCTGTTGTATTTTTCCTGGAGTTAAAACGCAGGCATATGGTCAATAGAGCCCACCGCACAAACTAAATATAAATGGCAAACAGGATAGTTGTTTCTAAACATGCAATCTAGTACAAGAACTTTAAAAAAAAGTTGGCAGCATGAAAGATTAAGGCTGAAAAGTGAGTTGTTCATCAAATAACGATGGTACCAGATTAAAGATTAATACAAATAAAAATAGAAACTTATAGTAGATTATCTATAGCCATAAACCAGCACCTCATTATTCTTGAAGATATAAGTTTTCGGTTTTCTTTCAATAGCCACATTGTAGGATAATAGGATTGGTGGAATCGATGATTGTATTGCTGAGCCCCATGAGCAGATTATATAGGAGTACATTGCTTAGGGGGCAAGTAGCCTCACTTAGAGATAAGGCAAGCCGGTATTACAATCCTAATCTACCATATCTGAAAATATCCCAATATACTCTAACACACATGTTACAATATATGAGGAGCTAATATCTTGTCATTGGAGTGGTATTTCTTTCGTTCTCTACCTCTAAAAAGTAAGAATAGTATCAAGTGAACACTATCAGTGAAACAACAATTATTTTATCACTGATATGAGACAAAATTCGTCCAGAGTTCTGGACATATCCCCTAGGTGATGAGTAATCATTGACTAGGTATCCAGTCAGGTACAGTGAAAAAATCACCATCACTTATTTCAAGATGTATCCAGCTAACACAATAAGAGGAGCTCACAACAGAAGTGGTTGAGGATTGGGCGGCTTTAGGGGAGTGAGGATCGAATTATAGGGGTGTTTAATAGAAGATATGGGCGCCTAGCTTCTCGCGGTGGACCGGTTAGAGCGTTGAACTCCGGTTGTCGTTGAAACTCCCGTCCCGACCTGGGTTCAAAGCACGGCACCTTCTTAGAACAAAGCTAGTGGGAGTTTCCCGCCATGGTCGAAGTTTTTTTTAATAGAAGATATAGGTGGACTAGGAACGATGTGCAGTGGAATAAATGGGTTTGGGTTTACCAGGTTTCAGAGGCCCATCAGCATCTGGTAGCATACTAATACCTGAATCCCTTAATATCTCATCAAGTTATATATCTTTACTACCCATCCCTCCTGCCTACATATCTACTCCCACCGTTCCTATTTGTAGGTCGTTTTGGCTTTTCTAGGTGCATAGTTTTTGCTATGTATTTAGATATAGTGTATGTCTAGATGCATTATAATATCTATGAACCTAGAAAAGCCAAAACGACCTATAAATAGGAACGGAGGGAGTATTTTCTATCTTCACTGTGATTACAACTTGCTAATGTACCAATAAGTCTGAACAGTTGAGCATACACAATGATAGTAGCACACCTAGGCATCCTATCGGTGCATAAGCAACTAGACATCAAGTATGATTGTAAGCAAGGCAAGAACAGCAGAAACTTAAGAGGGTAACTAAGCACAGATGGTAAAGCGTTTATTCATTTTATATATGTAAATAGAGAGCTAAGTGTCAGATAAAGTAAACAGCAATGATGGGTAATCACCTAGGAAACAGGTGGAGAATGTAAAAAATGTGATTCACAACAAACCAAAATGCATTATTTTTTCATATATACCCGCATATTGTCAGGTATCTGACGTCCGTGTAGACCCTCCTTATGAAGAGACCACTTGTTCTCAGCACTCTTCTTCTTCGAGAAAGGAGGTAAACCAGTGACAAATCTTCCAATAGAGTATGTTTTATCCATAATAGCATTAGCTCGTACATTATATTCCTGCCAAAGAGTGATTGGCACTGAGAGATGAACAAATTAATCAATTATCAAACCTAAAAATGCCTTGCGCACAGAATTTCTGCAGCGACAAAAAAAAGAACAAATCTTGTAAGGGACAAACCAAAGCATTGACTAATTCAACATGAAGCACATGCAAAGTTGTGAAACTAGCATGACCTCTAACCTAATATCTCCATAGGTAGTGTGCCAATACAGAACACATAAAAGAGGCCATTCTGGTTGAATTATCGCCAGCATAGGTGTCAGGTCAAAGTAACTTCTCATCTACCACAGAACTGAAAATTTGGGTACACTTTTTTCTATCTAATCAAGATTAGCTTGCATGAACAGATAATGTGGTTATTGTTTAAACAGTTTAACATTCCAGAACTTATTTGACTGCTAAGCAAACTTAAACAACACAGATCGTTTGTACCATCACTTAAAAAGATATATAACTTTGTTGTCAATTAAATTCCACTACAAAGATACAATAAGACTCTTCAAAGAATGCTAGTTTCTCAGGTGCAATATTTCATTGCCACGCTAGACCAATGCTCTAGCCTCCAGTTGAGCAATCCATGCAAATGACTCCAACAAAACAGGCAAGGGATGGAACTCAGTCGGGGCTCCCATTTATTATATATATATATAAAGACCTGCAAGATAGAAGGCATTACAATTACTTCCCAAAACAAACTACTAGCTTGGTTAGTATTTTCCCTAAGTCCCAAACACATTGTATAAACATAAATTGGCTGATGACATCTCAATTTCGTGTTCAGTTGTCAAAATACATTATGTACCATAAAATGTCGTTTTTGAGTGATATCAATTTTTTTCATGTCACTGGTTTATCCTCAATTACAGGCTACTTCCAGCACCATGTTCTTTCTTGTTGATATTTTTGTGTTCTGCCTTTGCTCACTCCCAAGGGGGTGAAAAAACTACCACATATCCCCTACAGCTGATTCCTAACACTCAAAACTTTAATGGCCGTATGTCCTAGAGGTACTCTCTCACTTTATCCTTTCCTTTCTAAAGGTGGAAGTGTTTGAAGCCAGTAGCTGCTAGTTTAGTCACACTAGCTACTACCAATTAGCTTGCTTCTATTTTATAACTCTGGTTGAAAACGTCATCTATTAACGACCGGAGGGAGTACACTAGTAGACTGTGGATTTAGAACGGCGACATATTGGTAACGCCATTATGCACGATTAACCAGTATTTACTACAAAATGTGGTCCAAGTGCGGTTCCCAGGGTCAAGCATGGTAACCTATCATTACATCTTATTTATTTGAGCGATCAAATCATCACATCCTCCAAGTTATGATGAGCTGATCCCACAAGCAACAGCAAGTGATTGCTCTTCCATAAGAATGCCCAGGCAGACAATAGGATCTAGTAAAACAATCACCCTTGCATAAACTATGGCTACTGCTTGTCACTGCAATGTCTAAGAAATATGAACGGCAAACTTTAAACTGAATCAGCAAGCATCTAAATTGCAAGGTGAATGAGGCCATTTCCAATCACATCAACGTTACAGAAACAGCAATTATACCCAATAGAAATTTGAGACTTATGACCACCTAATCCACTCTCTCAGATCATATATCATTTCCAAAAGCAACAGAAATCTCAGTCACTGGCACATTAAGCACATAATTCAGCTCACACCCTCGCAACCAGGGGCGGAGCCAGGGCCCGTGCTGCAGCACGGGCCTAGGTCAGTTCGTCCCTTGTAAATTTATACAGTTTTAAGACTAAAATACTAGTATCTAGTCTAATTCTAACAAGTACAGTACTTAGTTCACTACTTTAGCCCGGGCTGCGGGTGCATTTCTAGCTCCGCCCCTGCTCGCAACATCTCAATCCCCCAAACCCAAACCCCAACGGGCACAAACAGCGCGAAATAACTCCTAGTGCCGCAGCAATAAATCGGCACAACCGAATCTAGGTCACGGGCGCAAAGGTAGAGGCCGCGCCACCGAACGCGGGTCTCGACGGAGGCAGAGGAGCGGATCCGTACTCGGATGAGCCTGGTGATGGGCGAGGAGCAGACGAGGCAGCGGGCGCGGGAGCGCGCCATGGACTTGCCGCAGTCGCTGCAGAGCGTGGTGTGCTTGCACCCCGTGCCGTAGAGGTCCGACGTGTTGCCACAGCCCTCGCACGACGGCTTGAGCACCAGGTCCGCGCTCCCCATCGCGTCGGCTCGGAGCGGCGCGGGGTACCGACGATGGAGGGCCTGGGAGCTCCGGGTTCTCCGGCGTCGCGAGGATGCGGGTGACCAGGTGGGGATGGGTGGGGATCTGCCGGAACGGGTTCGGTTTCTGTCCTGTGCGATTTGGGAATGGAAATGGTCGGGTCGGGTTAGCGAACTTCTCGCAGCTTCCCCATAAGCCCAGAGGTTATATATAAAAAAAGCTGAAAAGTTTTGTTTTATTGGTTTTGTCTTTATCTTTGTAATAGCATCTCCAAGAGCCTATTTAAAACTAGATGATACGACCCGCGCGTTGCTGCGGGAATTTCTACAAAATTTTAAGATGTAATTTGAAAGTGGAAACACTAAAATAATTACACCGCGCTATTTTTTGCAAACAACAATGTAGAGAAAAACACATTCATTTTATTGAGACAACTACTTAGAAATTTGTAGCATGGTACTCGACTACTTGCAAAGACCAACACAATGCATAGCCGCAGAAAATCAGAAGAAGAAATAAATTCATGATTCTAGTGGATGATGATGTGGACAGCTTGCATGTTGAGAGAAGATCTAGTGGATGGTGACGTGGACATCTTACATGTTGAGAGAAATCTAATCATGACTTGTAGTGGGTACCAATTAAGTAAAAATTATCTTTTATATCTTCATACTGTCCAACAGTTTTTCTATATCATGTGCACAGTCTAAAAAGTCATCTCGCTCTCCATCTTTGGCTAGCGATATTCGGAATAAAGGATATTTATTGGATATCCAATTGTAGAGGCTATAAGAGGGTGTTTTTTTTCCTAAAATCTCTATTTTTTAAGTTAGAAAAGATATAAAATGTCTTTTAGAGATGCTAAGCAAAATCAGTTTATAAAGTTAAATTTGGCTATTGTCAGAGAAAAATCGTTTCCAAATCAACCTGAAGTCATTTTTCTTAGCATACATTATAGTTTTTGCAAACAGCCCCCTATCATTCCATCGAATGAATCTATAGTCCTTATCTTCTCCCAAATGGTTAAGATTCTCTTCGGAACGTAGGATTGAAAAATCATAGGAATAGAAAAAATAAAGGAACATGATAGGAATACATATGGAAAACAGAGGATCAGAAATGTTATATAAGCAACCTTTTGGATGAGTTGCAGGAATTGTATAGGAAGTCCATATGGGTGTTGATTACATTAGCTTTAATTGCTTTAGATTACTCTAGGATGGAGAAATTATTCCATTTATTAAAACAAAGGAATATGTGAGAGCAACTAATCGACGGTTACATTATAGATATCATGGATTCATTTTGTGCACATGTACATGGCACATGGGAACACGTG
Organism: Echinochloa crus-galli; assembly: GCA_900205405.1. NCBI lineage: Eukaryota > Viridiplantae > Streptophyta > Magnoliopsida > Poales > Poaceae > Echinochloa > Echinochloa crus-galli. The sequence goes on along the minus strand of OAMR01000906.1, from coordinate 101,440 downwards.
GTGGCTGAAGGTGCAAAGAGAAAGTCAGCGAATCAATGTGGAACATGGATATGGTTTTAGGCGTTCATGTGCAATGAGAGGGACAGTAGGGCAACTAGCACAAAGAGCATCAACAAGTGAGTGTATACATATCATATGGACAAGAAACTTTGTAGGACCATGTGCAATTATGAGAGACACGGAGGGATCAAAGGAGTTACAGATTAATAATCTAGATCAATAGGGAACACATGCGGACTACAGCACATACAAAACAACCATGATGAGAGAACAACGGTACTGTTATCACCATATCTTATTCATCACTGAACCAAACAAGGATCTGATTTGTGGGATTTCTAAGGAATAGAGCTACATGCTGACCAAAACTCATGTTGTTCGGATCAATGGTTCATCAAGGAATGTAGACAGCAGGAGCAGCGAGCACAACGAAATTAATATCGAAAGATTTATAACACATATGAGGGATTCATCTTGCAGGGACATGTGCACCTAAATGATACACAGAATGGTCAAAGGATTCGGCAAACGGAGCATTGGATCACTGGGGACGCGATGCCAATGGAGGGCAGTGCCACTGGACGCGAGGACAGCACCGAGTTTTTTGAATAAACCTCGCCGGGATCGATGGTACACCAACTATAGTGCATGATTCATGATACTGAATAGATAAATAGGGTAGGAGACAGAGAGCGAAAGTCTCACTTTAGGAGTTCGGGTCCATTAGGAATGAGATAAACAAAAATTGAGGTAAACTTGATGAACTCGACCTCGTAGCAGAAAGAATAACTAGTCTTCATGATAGAAAATAAAATATTATTGAGCATGGGAGATGGAGCCCCAGAAAAGAGTGACGAGGTAGGTAGGTTACATTGGGCATGTTTGGATCCATGTGTTAGTGTTAGTTTGGGGCAAACTAACACCAAACTAACACTTTGGATCCAAACATGAGTGTTATTTTAGTGTTAGTTGGAACTAACACCCCCAAAAAACTAACCCCTCCAAGAGGTGGTAATTGGTGTTACTTCTCAGTGGGGCCCACCATATTCCCCCTCTCTCTCCCCACACCCGATCCAGAGACTCGTGTGCCCCCTTTCTCTCCCCTTCACCTCCCGATCCAGCCACTCCTGCGCCGCCGGCGCCCTTCCCCCGCGTCGCCGTCCTTCGCAAGCCACCGCCCGGCCGCCTCCGTCCCTGCGCCGCCACCTCTGTCCCTACGTCGCCGCCGGCTCCTACACAGCGCCGCCGCCGTCCCTGCGCCACCACCTCCGTCCCAGCGTCACCACCTCCGTCCCAGCGTCGCCGGCCCATCCTCCTCCACCTGCTGCGCCCCCGACTCAATCACCGGCAGATCCATCCCCAAGCGCCGCCGCCTCCTACACCCTGCGCCGCCGGCCCCCATCCGTGGAAGATGGACGGGCAGGGCTTCGATTTCTTCTCCCAGGAGTCCGCCGCCGGCAACATGTGGCCGGGGAACCCATCGGCGAGCGGCCACGGCAATGGCGCCCCCTTGCGCGCCGGACGTGAGGATCTCGACCTCAACTCCCAGGCGGCGGACGGCTTTCCCCATATTGGTGAATATGGGGCCTTCCTTCAGGGCGACGGCCTCCCTCCCCAGCCTCCCCCTCGCGCTCCACGCTCGCTTGGTGTGCCGAACCAGCGTGTCGGAGGAGGTGGATCTGGATGGGGGGTTCGAGCGCCACAGAGCGCTCGTCATCTCAACTTCGGTGGCTCATCGTCGTCGGCAGCTGGTCGCGGGGGACCGACGGGTGCAGCTCCTACACCTCCACCTCATCGCCCACGCGCCAACACAGCCGTGACGGCACCTGTCTCCGCTCCAACTCGTCGCCGTACTGCCCGCTCCAACAGCTCGCAGCGTGGAGGCGGCGGCCAACGCGTCCGTGCGAGTCGTCCCCCTGCACCAAGGAATGGTGGCATCAACATCGGCGGTTCCGGCCAATCCATCCACGAGGACGACAAACTTTCTGATGGTGTGGAGGAATTTGGCAGCAGCGGCGGCCACCCGGTGAGCCAAGGCACTCGAGCATATTGGTCTGATGAAAATAATGCATGCTTTTTACAATTGGGTATACAACAACGTAGAGCAGGAACATATAGTGGTTCTCAAATGAATAGTGAAGGGTACCGAGCTATTATACTGGGCTTGAAAGCAATGAGGGGCTTGGTTCATGATCGTGATCAGGTTAGAAATCAACTCCGCATACTAAAGAAAATTTTCTCATTCTGGCGCTACTTGGAGACCCACACGGGGTTAGGGAGGAAACCAGATGGGACTGTTGATGCTGATTCTGATTGGTGGAAAACTCACACAGAGGTACAATTCTAACAATTGTCATTACTGTGATGATATTTACCATTCCTTGCTGATGCTGATTCTGATTCTGTTTTTCCTTGCTGCAGAAACAACCATTCCTAAAGAAGTTGCAATATGGGCCTCCAGCAAACTTAGATTTGCTTGAGCAACTGTTTAGTGATGTCGTTGTGGATGGTGGCACAGCCTTTGTCCCGGGAGATGATTTTGGAGAGGAAGCAGATGAGGATGAAGGGGAAGAAGAGGCAGAGGAACAAGAGCCAGTTAACACCCCGAGGAGTACAAGCAGCCAGAGGAGCAAGAGGTCTGTAGACAGCACTACAAGTACTTTGAACAGTCCAGTGAAGAAGACCAAGAGCCCAATGGTGAGGTATGTGAGGGACATAGCCAACACATTCAAAGAGTCTGTCAATGTCAACACCAAGCAACTGAAGAAAAGAGTTGAAGAGAAGGAGGCTTTCTCTGTGAAGAGATGTCAGGACTTGGGGTGGGAGTGTGGCATTGAGGCAACTGCAGAAGCTGTATATGCAATGTCCAAGTTTTTTGAGTCTGAATATCAGAGGCAATTCTTTTGTGGGCTGCCAACAAAAGAGCTTAGGCTGAGTTACTTCAAGAAATGGTGCACAGACAACAATTTGGAGTAGAATTTGAGGATAGAATCCTCTATGTGTTAGAATTTGAGTTTAGAACTATCTATTATTTAGAATTTGAGTTTGGAAGTATCTATGTTTGAGTTTGGAACTATCTATGTTTGAGTTTGGAACTATCTATTTTAAGTTTGGAACCATCTATGTCATTGTGTTCTATTATCTATGTTTTTGTGTTCTATTGTCAACGGTTTTTATGTTCTGTTATCTATGGTTTTTATGTTCTGTTATCTATGGTTTTTGTGTTGTATTAAATATGTTCAGTGCTTGCTAACATGTGTATTATTTATGATTATCACAGGATATGATGGATGAGGGCAATGGTGCCATGATGGATGAGGCCGATGATGACCTGATGGAGGAAGAGGATGATGGCAGCACAATGTCTAGTGAGGATGAGATTGTGTCAATGTGCTGCAAGAATCTGAAGGAGGCCCAGAATGTTATTGCTCAAATGGCACCTATTTTGGGTATGTACTCTGATCACTACTTCTGGAAGTTGCCCTACAGGACAGAGGGAGAAAAGGGGATTGAGTGGGTTATGAGGACACTAGGCCGAGATAATTCTTGCTACAATATGTTTCGGGTTGAGAGAGCTTTATTTAATAGGTTGCATAACACCTTAGTCCAGTCATATGGGTTACAAGACAGTAGCAAAATGTCATCCATAGAGGCTTTAGCTATGTTCTTATGGATAGTTGGGGCACCACAGTCTATTAGACAGGCAGAAGACCGATTTAGAAGGTCTATGGAAACAATAAGCAGAACCTTCAACAGAGTTCTCACTTGTGTCCTTAGGTTATCTAAAGACATAATTGTACCTAAGGACCCAACATTTTCAGAGGTGCACCCACACTTAGAAAATCCCTCTTTTTGGCCACACTTCAATGACTGCATAGGAGCTATAAATGGAACCCATATCAAGATGGTGGTACCCAATAGGACCAAGATTCCACACTTGAACAGGCACAATGAAACAAGTCAGAATGTGATGGCTGTTTGTGACTTCGACATGAGATTTACCTTTGTTTTGGCGGGATGGCCTAGTTCAGCACATGACATGAGAGTTTTCAAAGATGCTATGACTACTCATCATCACAAATTCCCTCATCCACCACAAGGTTTACTGCTGCATTTGTTCAAATTGCAAAGTTTTATTTAATTATCAGTGTTTAACATCCTTTTGTCCTAGTAGGTAAGTACTACGTGGTTGATGCGGGGTATCCAAACCGGTCGGGGTACCTTTCACCTTATAGGTGTACACGGTACCATGTCGAGCAGTGGCAAAATGGCCCTCCGCCACAAGGTATCAAGGAAACCTTTAACCATGCACATGCTCAAGTTAGGAATGTCATTGAACGACCTTTTGGAGTGTTGAAGATGAAATTTAGGATTTTGTTGAACATGCCAAGGTTCCTAGAGAGGAAGCGAACTAGAATAATTGTTGCATGTATGGCTCTTCACAATTTCATTAGAGAGAGTAGAATTGGGGATAGGGATTTTCAGAGATGTGATGCGGATGCAAATTATGATCCAATGCCTAACCATGCTGATCCATCGTGGCCAAATGATGAGCCTCTTGTTGAAGATTCCAACATGAACATCTTCCATGATGAACTTGCTAGTGCGTTGTTTTATTGAGTGTAAACGTGTATGGACTGTAATTTTTATTTTTGGATCTTGAGCTACTTCATAATTGTATGTTTGAGACAATTATGTTGGATTTATATTTGTTTGAGCCACATGATGAATTGGGGCAGCAACCTATGTTATTTGTTATTTGTGCAGTTAAAGAGCTACTATACCCTCCCAAGGAGCAGGTGAATTTTTGCCTTCTTCTAAATTATTTTGACTTTGCTTGCTGTCATGAACAAGGGCCCTGGAGAGAGAGCAGGACAACAATGTCTGAAGAGGTATTTTTCTCAGTGTGTCGTACTTACTTTTGTCAACTTTTCTCAGTGTATTCATTATCATGTTAATTGTGCTACATTGCCATCTCTGAAACCTGCTACATGTGGGAAGCAACATGTATTCTGATGAACAAAAAAATTATGCTGTCAGACATGTTATTCCTCCATCAGAGTTGTTCTTGAACCATTTTGCTATCTCAGTTCAAATAATTTTCTGTTGTGTGTGTGCATTATGTACAACATTTTGGTTGCCATGGAATGCTGGTCTGTGTGGTGCTGCAAACATGATTGTCATGGTGTTGTGCTTTATAATTCATGAAAGTTGGTCTCTGTGGTGTTGCAAACATGATTGTCATGGTGTAGCAATTGCTAGATGCAATATCTGCTCAAGTACATCTCGTGTGGTGCTGCTGGGGTCGGTGCTCAACTCGTGCCAGGTGTATTTCCATTCTTGTGTGGTGCCGTTCCATTCTGCTACGTCGGCTGCAATAATTTGGATGATCAGCCACATAGAGGGCCACAACACCACCTTCATGCCAAATCTCTCATATGAGACAACTTTCTTTTCAAAAAGTAGTATTCAATGCAAACTAACACATGGATCCAAACAACTTTGGTGTTAGTTTTTTACGTGTTAGTTGGGGGTGTTAAAAACTCCCACTAACACTAACACTAACACCATGGAACCAAACACGCCCATTAAAGATTTGTCTTTATGCAGCTCCGAAGATTGGTCTTATGAATGGAAAGAGAGTGAAGGAACGTAACGAGCTCCATTAGTGCAAATGAAAGATGTGAAGAATGTTGTACAACAAATAAAGAACATGAATTCTGCACGGTTGAAATTGTGTTGGATAAAATGAGAGAAAAGAACAAGAGAGATTGTGTTGGATCTCATGATAGGACTGTGGGATATGGGTACCCCGGGGCCCATAACCGAGAGGGGCGGTGGCCAGCCCGCTTACCTCATCAAGGTAGAAGATCGAGTCCTAGTAGACTCATAACATCTTTTGTAACCCCAAAAGCTCGTCATTGCTTCTTAAAGCATTGCCGAGTACAAATAATACAAACCACCACCGAAGGTGTCATGGCCGAACGTCGGCGACTAGATCACCGAGGGTAACTATCGCCGGGGCGACCAAGTAGGAGAGGAGAAGTACAGAACTTGGGATGAGAGGATTAGATTGGTTTAAACTTGCTTGCTTTATTCCTTCACGGAGCTGGCTATAAATAGCCAAGATTACAAAAGAGTTTCCATCTAACACAATCTAGAAAGTAATCCTAAAACAATTCTGAATCTAATAGAAGTTGGACAAGGACCCGGACTCCTTGCCGGACGTCCTACAGTCCTCATGCCTGACGCCTCCTGCGATGGTATGTTAAACCGACCATAACATCTCTCCCCTCCTTCGGAAAGAGCTCGTCCTCGAGCTCGAATGCCGGATAGCGCTGCTTGAATGATTCCACGTCTTCCCAAGTTGCTCCACTGGCAGCCAGACCATCCAAACGAACCAATACTTCCCACCTTCCTTGAGCCAACCTGCTCCACACGACTTGCAAAGGGGTTGGCAAAACTCGACCGTGCAGCAGGGGGGTAGTGGCGATAACGCAGCAGGAGGAGGACCTCGAAATGCCTTCAACATACCCACATGGAAAACATTGTGGATACGCGCTCCCTCAGGCAGCTTAACTTTGTATGCCACCTCACCAATGCACTCCAAAATTTGATAAGGCCCATAGAAACGAGGTGACAGCTTGCCCTTAGTCTGATGAGGTAACAATGCAGTCGGTCGATGCAGCAACTTGACCCATACCCAATCACCAATGCCAAAAGCCATGGCTTTATGCTGCTCATCATAATATAGCTTCGCCTGTTCTTGAGCTTGGAGCAAACGGTCCCGTGCATCCTGAAGAAACTCATCACGCTCCTTCAGCATCTGATCGACAGCCGGTGCGCGAGCATCACCACGAGTATAAGCCGCCAAGGCTGGAGGATCCCGCCCATAGACAAGGCGAAACGGTGTTGTGTGCAAACTCGTGTGGTAGGCCGTGTTGAAGCAATATTCCGCCCATGGCAACCACCGGAGCCTTTGCTTGGGCCGATCCCCAGTCAAACACCTCAGGTACATAACAATCACTTTATTGGCGGCCTCTGACTGACCATCACTCTAAGGATGAAAGGTAGAACTCATGCATAGCTTGGTTCCTGACAGATGAAACAGCTCCCGCCACAAATTGCTGGTGAACACCAGATCACGATCACTGACAATGGACGATGGTAGACTGTGAAGACGAACCACTTCATCAAAGAAGGCACGAGCAACTGACGTGGCCAAATATGGATGCCCCAACGGAATAAAATGCGCGGCCTTCGAGAGTCGATCCACCACTGTAAGGATTACTGTCTTGTTGTTGACCTTAGGAAGTGCTTCCACAAAGTCCATTGCCAAATCACTCCATATCTGAGTTGGTATTGGAAGAGGCTGGAGAAGCCCGTCCGGATGTAGATGGCTGGTCTTATTGCGTTGGCACACGGCACAATCTCGCACAAATGCCTGGACCAGCGCCTTGTCCCCAATAATCTTGAAGTCGGCACGCAAGCGGTAGAGTGTGCGCTGTACTCCTTCATGCCCAACCTCGTGCGCGGCGGATAGAAGTTGCTGAATGACCGGCGCACTGGCTGGAACGAACACTTCACGACCAACAGTAACCAACTGATCTACCACGCTCCACTGCTCATCCTTGAAGCTGTTGATATTCTGGTAAGGTGCCCAGCTGTTGGCGTAAAACCTCCCAGAGCTGAAAGGTGGGCGATGAGAGGGGCGCAGCCATGAGTGCATCACTGTCCCGTCGAGACAATGCATCCGCCACTGTGTTCATGCTGCCCGGCTTGTATTCCACCACGAAGTCGAACACCATAATCTTACCGATCCACCGGTGCTGAGGAATTGTAGATATGCGCTGATCAAGTAAGAACTTCAGACTGTAATGATCGGTCTTCACAATAAATGAACGCCACCACAGATATGGCCTCCAATGTTTGACCACCTAAGCAAGAGCGATCAATTCACGCTCGTAAGCAGCAAGATGAACATGACGGGGCGCCATATCCCGGCTGAAAAATACCACTGGCCCCGAGCCTTGGTGCAGCACCGCTCCCGTGCCCGACCTTGACGCATCGCACTCAACAATAAACGACCGCTGAAAGTCAGGAAGCTGGAGCACCGGAGCCGAAGGGAGAGCGAGCTTGAGTTGCTGGAACGCAGTTTCGGCCGCATCGTTCCACATGAACCCATCCTTGGTAAGCAGCTTTGTGAGGGGAGCAGCGAGGGCACCGTATCCTTGGATGAAGCACCGTTAGTAGCCGGCCAATCCCAAGAAACCATGCAGTGCGCGCACCGAACGTGGGCGAGTCCAATCCGCCACTGCCTGAACCTTCTGGCAGTCCATTGTGACCCCATCAGCCGACACCACATGCCCCAGATATGACACCGTTGTGACATCGAATGCACACTTGGATTGCTTGAGGCGAAGCTGATGCTGACGGAGCTTGGAGAGAACAAGGTGAACGTGCTGTAGGTGCTCCGCCCATGTCTTGCTGTAGATTAAAATGTCATCAAAGAACACAAGAATGAAATTGCGGAGATATAGACCCAATATGTCGTTCATGAGTGCCTGGAACGTGGCTGGTGCATTCGTCAATCCAAAGGGCATCACCAAGAATTCGTAGTGGTCGTGATGGGTGCGGAACGCCGTCTTGGCAATGTCGTTGACATCCATGCGCACTTGGTGATACCCGGACCGGAGATCCAGCTTGGAGAAGAATTTCGTGCCATGAAGTTCATCCAATAATTCTTCGACCACCGGAATAGAAAACTTGTCCTTGATGGTAATGGCGTTGAGAGCGCGATAGTCGACACAAAACCTCCACGAGCCATCGCTCTTCTTCACGAGGAGAACGGGTGAGGAGAACGCAGAGGTGCTGAGGTGTATGATGCCTTGGCGCAGCATCTCTGCGCACTGTCGTTCGAGCTCGTCTTTCTACAGCTGCGGGTATCGATACGACCGAACGATGACCTGTGGCGCATCTTTCTCCAGGTGAATGTGGTGATCATGTATGCGTGTCAGAGGCAGACCCGTAGGCGCGACGAAGAGGTCCGCAAACTCGCCCAGAAGATGTTGCAGCGGTGTTTCAAGCTAAAGCTGCCGACATGCCGCGGAAGAGGGCCCTGGTTCGCCTTGCCATGTGACGGGACGCCCGCTGAGCCAGCACGTCATGGCGAGTGTCGAGAAGTCCCACAGAATTGGCCCCAACGTACGCAGCCACTGTGTGCCAAGGATGAAGTCATAGCCACCGAGAGTAAGAGCGAAGCACTCCATTTTGAATGGCTCAGAACCCACCAGGTCATCGAGCGCACGGCAGACTCCAGAACACGGCAGGCGATCGCCGTTGGCCACGACCACGTTGAGCCCTGCCCGGACCGGCTCGAAGTTCACCCCCAGGCACTACGCGATGTTGTCCCGAATGAAGTTGTGGGACGAGCCGGTGTCCACAAGCGCGAGGAACTCCTGCCCCAAGATGTGTATGCGGAGGCGCAAAGTGTCAGCGACTTGGACTCCCGCGACTGCATACAAGTAGATCCGTGGGTCGTCATCTGAGGTTACAGCTACCTCCTTTGGGCCGACGTCACTAGGCGGGTCGTCGTCGTACTCGATGAAGAACAAGCGCTCGTACTTATGGCCACGCACGAATTTCTCATCGCAGTTGAAGCACAGGCCTTGGCGCTTGCGTTCCGCCATCTCAGATGGAGTGAGGCGTTTGATTGAGTGCGGAGCGGCTGGTTCGGACGATGTTGACGACGCTGGTGGTGCTGGCAGCGCTCGCGGTTGCTGAAATGAGCGAGAGTAGCCTGAGCGCCCTCCTGGCTTGGTTGTTCGCTTCTCGTATGCTCGGGCGAGAGCACATGCCTCCTCTAGTTCGCTAGGCCCATGCAGTTCAACGTCAATGCGTATATTGTCGATAAGCCCGGACGTGAACAGCTGTTGCTCCTGGCGATCGGTGAGTGGGTCGGCGCGGCTAAGCAGAGCTAAGAAGAGGCTCTAGTATTCTGCCACCGTGCCGGTCTGGCGCAAGGAACGGAGTTCACCCAAGGTGTTGCTTCGAATCGGCGGACCGAACCGGGTGTTGCAGAGCTTGTAAAAGAGCTCCCACGACGGTGGACCGCGGGAGCGTTCCAAGTGCGCATACCAGTGGAAGGCGTTGCTGTCGAGGTGGTATGTTGCCAGCCAGATCTTCTGATGTTCCTCTGTGCGCTGCACGCGGAAGTACTGCTCGCAACGGCTTAACAATGGCAGCGGGTCCTCAGATCCGTCATAACGCTGGAAGTCCAGCTTGAAATATCGGGGCACCATGGTGTCCATGGAGGCATCAACAGCCTTGGAGCCGGACGTTGAAAACTTGGGCAGGACGACCTCGTTGAAAGTTCGCTTAGGAAGCAGATCGGAACCATGCACAAGTGTGTTGTCACGGTTCAAGATCCCACTTCCTGAAAGCTTGGGCGGTGGCGGCGGAGGCGGTGGCTTCGACTTGGTCGCTGGCTGTAGCGGTGCAGTCGACTTGGACACGGACAGCAGCCCCGTGGCGGGTGGTGGAGCGGCGGAAGATGCCGACGATGGATCTTCCTTGCTGGGCTCCAACTTTTCCAAGCGCTTCATGATATCTTGCAGTACCGTTCCGAGCGCGTCGTCATTGGTCGATTGCTTGGCACGGCTGTCGTCAAACTCTTTGCCTAGAAGCTGGATGGCGTCGCTCTGCTTCTTGAGTGCCTTGCTCTGCTCCTCCAGGAGCGTCTTGACTTGGTCCAAATCTGATGGAGAACCCATGGAAGAATCCCTGGATGCTGATACTAAGTCTTAAAGCATTGCCGAGTACAAATAATACAAACCACCATCGAAGGTGTTATGGCCGAACGTCGGCGACTAGATCACCGAGGGTAACTATCGCCGGGGCCACCAAGCAGGAGAGGAGAAGTAGAGAACTTGGGATGAGAGGATTAGATTGGTTTAAACTTGCTTGCTTTATTCCTTCACGGAGCTGGCTATTAATAGCCAAGATTACAAAAGAGTTTCCATCTAACACAATCTGGAAAGTAATCCTAAAACAATTCCTAATCTAATAGAAGTTGGACAAGGACCCGGACTCCTTGCCGGACGCCCTACAGCCCTCATGCCTGACGCCTCCTGCGTTGGTATGTTAAACTGACCATAACAGAAGGACATAGGGCATTATACCTCTGGTAGTCCGAACATGTCTAAACTATGTCTGATGTGTCACCTTCAAGCTACTCAACTTGGCGATTCCCCTCCTACAAATCTACCACTTGGGTATCCCCAGGTGGATTGTCGGGTCTCAGATCCGACAGTTAGCGCGCCAGGTAGGGGTGATTGTCGAGTTTTCTTTTAGTTAGCTTGATGGCAGATTATCTTTGAGAGGTGCACGACTTCATCACAATGGGGACGACATCCCGTCGTTCTCGCTGGTGAACACACGGGTAACTGACCGCACGACTGGTGTGGACGGTGAATTGTGGTCACCAATGATGAGCTGAGGTCGATTAACTTAGTTGTACGTTGGCGAAACATCGTCATGGCCAACCGGCGAAAAAAGTACAGGACAATTGATCTACGAGATGCCGAAATCCTTCATGCTTCTATCTTCGTCAGATTGGATCGGTTCTCACAAATAGCAAGCATCTTATATTCCCCTTCCTATTTCTATTTTTTATTATAGTTATTTCCATTAACTAACCCATCTCCGATTGCATTCAATGATGGATCTTTTTTGTAAAAATCACGCAGCGTCGGCCATACAGGGATCAAAATAGTACTCATATCCATATTCGCATAAGCGGCATGGACTGGGACCTCCAAGCATGTCACACCCGGATTTATACAGAAACCCGAATGCTGCTATATGTGTGCCCAGGAAGTCCACAGAACACATACAGCTAACAAATATGATAAACAGAGTACATATGCTCGAATAAAAAAATAGTTAAATCAGAGTTTACCAAAATAAAACACATCGGAAGTCTATCTCTCTCGACAGGTAGAGCCTCAAGTCCACAGGGACACCGACTGGTTGACAACAGCTTAGTAGTACTCCATCTGTTACCCATCCGGGATTTCTACTCCAAACTAAGGGCAAAAGAGACATTTCTCATTAATATCAGACCAGCATGCAATGCTAAGGACTAGTTTGATCAAAAAATAGAGTTGAGGGACTAGATTGGCCCTTTTGAAAGTTGAGGGACGGACTTAACCAATAGTGAAAAGTTCAGGGACCTAGATGCCTATTCTACCTACATAGAATTTTTTTTCTTCCTTTTTCTAATCATCACTAGCTAAGTTTGTACTAATAAGTTGTACGATGTTGTAGTCAACATTGAGAAAGCAATTGTTCAACATTCTAATTATACCATTTTCACATTTTCACAGAAAAAATACATTAACATGCTCAATGTGTTGAACAAATGCAGTCAACATTTTCAAACACTAGGTTTAATATTTTTCCAAACTTAGTTCAACAATTTGGATAAACTATATCAACATTTT
>OAMR01000906.1:0-86570 GCA_900205405.1 Echinochloa crus-galli | reverse complement strand
CATACAACGGAAGTCTAACTCTCTCAACAGGTAGAGCCTCAAGTCCACAGGGACACCGACTGGTTGACCACAGCTCAGTAGTACGGAAGATCCTTAGAAAATTCGGTAGTTGTTCTTTTACTCCATCTGTTACCCATCCGGGATTTTGTTGAACAATAGCAAGCGTAAGTAAATCTCTTACTTAGCAAGTATAACACGGGTGTATGAAGGCTCAAAAAGGCTAGACACGGCTTAACTGCAGTAGCACTTTTAGTTGGTTCGTTTTAATATTATCCAAGTTACTACAGTGAATGAATCCTAGTTGCAACCCAATTAATAAGGTATAAGTGACATTAAACATAAATAAACATCATCTTCTAATCAAAAAGGAACTTTGCACCCAACGACGAACATCAACACTGCCGAGGTGTGACTGCATAGGGACGCTACGAGGCTTTTCACAAGACACTCTAACAAGACAGTGGCTGATATGGTACAACACAGGTAGTATGGCCCAAGGCACCGAGAATGATGTACGCCTGCGGAGTCACACCATAGGGGGGTCAACGGCGTCCAACGCGCGGGTATCGTACCCAACAATGCGCAACGTGCGGAGTTCTCAATCACTGAGACTCCCAACACGGGGTTGTGCCTCACAGGGACATAGCCGACGGATCTCCCGTCCTCGGTGGATCAAACCGTACACTCACGAGTGGTTCTCATAGCGTCGTCGGCCCCATCGGTAACCACTATCAAGCTAGAGCCGTAAATGCTACTTGTCCAAGACCAGAGCCATTATAGTTCTAGCGGTGGCGACAGGCTCCTGGGTTGCCGCTTTAAGAACGGGTCCTTAGGGGGAGACACTAGAGCAAAGCACACAGCACATGCTCTAGCTCCCTGATCCATGTTGCTAAAAAGCAAGTTTTACCATTAACATTGAAGTGAACCATTAAGTCAAGATTAACAGTTAAACATTGGTGACAGTAGCTGCGCCTAGCAAAGTTCTACCCAAATGCGCTTATACATAAACCCAAGGTAAACAAGGACAGGATAAACAAAAGCTAGGTACAACCTTAAAGGGATACATCAAATTAGACACATGCATGTATGAAATAAATGATTAAAGGGTGTGTAGGCAGCAAGGATTGTCCGTGCTATAACTTGCCTCGATCCATAGTGTAATCACTCAAAGTCTCAACTCTTGATCTTCAAGCTCTTCTCCTCGATAGCACTCGAAACACGTTCCTTCTAGTCGCAGCAATCATCGGCACAAACGTACAAGCAAACAAGAATAACTAAGAACAATACACCAAACAGTAGAAACAGAACAAAAGAAGGATATGCAACTAATCTACGCTTCGCTACGAACACGTGAGCGCAAGAATCACTCTAATCGGAGCTAAAACGAGAAAGATATGGCTTTTCTAAGGTTTAGGGGCTTGCCGGCAAGGTTTTATAACTTTCAGAGGTTTGTTTGTAAAGATTCAAGGGCTAAAACATAATTACGCATTAAAACCCGAGGGCTAACACGCAAATGGCAAGGGCTGGACTTTGGGGCGCCATTTCCTGAAAAGACAGGGGCTAAAACGTAAACCAGGGGCTCTTTTGCAATTACTTTTTGAACAACGGCGGACGGCGGGTTGATTCGCGAGAAATCCAGGGTCTCTTTAGCAAAACCACCGGCAATGACCGGTATGCTGGGTTTGACTCGGGGCTGGGGCAGATCTGAGCGGTTGGGTCGAGATCGTACGGCGGAAAACGAATCGGGTGGGGGAGGCTGCCGACCGGCGGCAGTTCGCGGCAGCGCCGCTTAGTTGCGTGGCGGCGGCTCATCGGAGCAAGGTCGAAAACATGCTAGGGGCTACGGTTTCGAACATAGCTTGGCGCTATGGGTGCGCGAGGTCAAGGAGAACGCGCCTGGGGTGTTCAAGTCCACGGGCTCGCGGCGGTGACGGGTTGCGATGGCGAGCGGCGGACGGCTATTGCCGGCGACCGGCGGCGGGCGGAAACAAGGTGCCTAAATGAGCAAGCAGTGGTCAGGGAGAATCCTTACCTCCACGTGAAGCTACTTCAAGGGTCGAGAAGGTCGAAGCGGCGGTGAATCGTCGGATCAACGACGAGCTCGGAGGCGGAGCTCCAATGGCGGCGGCGCAAGGCGAGTGGAGGTGTTGGGTGCTCGGCGAAGGCTTGGTGATGGCTTACGGGATGCGGAGGCCTTAGCTTTATACCTCCTAGGGGAGTGCAGGACGAGCTTGGTGCCGAGGTGGGACTAATCGCCAAGGTGAGGCACGGCGGTGGGGGCGGTCCTCCTCTTTCCTTTCTGGGAGCGCGCGCGCAAGGAAAGAGAGCAGCGGAAGCTTCGGGGAAGGCCACGAGTGGGTCCACGAGCAGCGCGAAGACGGGAGGGGTCGGGGCCTTGGCGTGCGTGCGCAACGGTGGCCTCGGTCGGACTCGAGTCCGACTCGAGCCGGAGGTCGGGGATGAAGGTGACCGGTGGGTCCCGCGTGTCGGCGAGATAGAGAGGGGGGAAACACTAGGCGAGGATCTGGGCCGAAAGGGTGGCACTGGGCTGAGGGGTGCGAGGGTGGCTGCGGGGCTGCTACGGCTGGGCGGCCCAAGAGCGAGGGCAGGGCGAGCTGGGCTGGCGCGGTGCGGCGGGCTGGGACGCGGTGTTGGGCCGCGGGGAAGTGGGCCGGGTGCGCGCGCTGGGCCACGAGGGAGATAAAAGGGAGGTGGGCTGAGCTGGTTTGGGAAAGAAAAGAAGAGGGAGCAAAGTCGGCCAAGGGAAAGAGTTCAGGGGGCGAAAGCGGGCTCATGCCAAAACAACTATTCTAAAGCTCAAACAAACTCAGCTCAAATGCGAATTTAAATTAGATTTAAATTCTTATTCGAACTACGCACAAACAAAATCGATGCAGCCAGCATGAATGCAAGGCATTCAATATTAAACCTATATTGTTTAAAATTTAGAAAACAAAATTTACCTATACTAAATTCCATGCAAATTATAATAAATCTTGGAAAATTTTAGAAAATTAAGAAAATCATTGTATTAATTACGTTAAAAATTCACATCCCAAAATTCGAAAATTTTTGGGTGTGACAAAGCACTCAGTTCTCAATCCGCAGGACTCCATTGGCAACAAACTGATATTGGCATAAAAATAGAATTTTTTCTTTTAGGTTTTTATTTAATTCCAATCTTTATGTTGAACAACTAATGGTTACTGTGCTCCATCACGTGAGATGTATGGTGATTGGACCAGGAAGCAACGTTGCTGAAGCTGAACCAAGGCGCCATGTTCCATATCGATCCTGACCTTCAGTTCACCACTCGGATCTGACAAACAAGCTACGGGGGCGACTCACATTTGTCAAGAATCAGTCAGGGCCTCACGACGGTCATGACCACTTGGCGGCAAGCACGGTGACTTGGTGTTGCAGCGATTCGACTCCACGACCGCTTACGACCCTTCATCTTCTCCGACACTTCCGACAGCAACCAACGCCGTTAGCAGGCGACCTTGTCACGAAGATTATTTCAACTCGGTCACTAATCAAGTTAAGTATTTTATTTATGGCTTTTACAGATTGTCATGAGCGTAGCTGTTTCTACATGTCCATGTGACAAGTGCTGACCTGTTTGGTGCATGCTAGTGTCATTTTTTCATACAGTTCTGGCTGTCGTGTCGTACTGTTTTGTGAAGTAAATACTAGTCATATTTTATTTACAAAAAATTGCATATAAATTAAGCCATTCAATTATTGAACTTGAAAAGGTTTAGTCGAATTATTTCATATGTCGTGTTGAACTAAACAAGTTACAATTTGAAATATATTTATACTAGGTAAATGCCCGTGCGTTGCTACGGGCAAAAATTTTATATCAAATAACTTAAATATTATATACATAATTCATACAACAAATATCTTGAACCCAAATTTGGAGTACAATTTTTTCAACACCACCAAATAAAAGAACTATAACAATTCATAAAGTGCCCATTCTTTGCTATGCACAACAACAATTATAGCTGAATATCATAATACTCTTTTCTTGCACATCCACTCAAAAACATAGCTTGATGTAAATTTTCTCGACCAAAAGAGAAACCATTACAGTATCTTCACCCACCAAAAAAGAGAAAAAAAACTCAATCACAGGTAAGCCTTCTTCATAAAGGTGTGGATGCTGTACAATTCTCACCATTCTTTTAGTTCAAAATCACACGCCATAGATTCTTTTGTGCTTTCCCTCCACTTTTACTGGCATGAAGAATGAAAATTCGCAACTCCTTGATCATTCAGATTTCAGACACCATGCATAATAGCATGTCAAAAAAAACAATCCCTTAGAATTGCCACGTAGACCCAACGAAAAGGAATGAATGAAAATGTAAAAGGATAGTATCAAAAAAAAAGTAAAAACATGAGTGACAAGGTGAATATGCAATAGAACAAGTTGTATGCTTCCATCTTTTATTCGCAGTCTAGAAAAGTGACCTTAATTATTGGCCAAGGTATAGGGGCAGGGGACTCATCACATCAGCGGGTGTGTTTAGTTCAAAAAAGAGAAGAGAAAGTTTGGTGAAAATGTCACATCGGACACTGTAGCGCACTGCAGCACTTTTCGTTTGTTTGTGGTAAATATTGTCCTACCATGACCTAACTAGGCTCAAAAGATTCGTCTCGTCGTGTACATCAAAACCATGTAAATAGTTTTTTTATTTACCTATGTTTAATGCTCCATGCATGATGAGAGAGATTTAATGTGATGTGATAGGTGAATAGTGAAATTTGGAGAGAGAATTTTGGAAAGTTGGTGGGAACTAAACACAGCCAACATTCTAGAGGGTTCATCCGAGTAGATGTTGCTTTTTTTGCTTCTATAGATTTATTAAGGGAATGGAATGCTGGAGTTTATTGCTCATCGAAATACAAAATGAGGCAATGTGGCATTCAAAGCAACTGAATTTTGGCCTGTGGCAACAATAATTTGTGTTTTGCAAGACAAGTTCCTTAATATGATCGGTGTTTCCACATATTGTCACACCCGGATTTACACAAAGACCCGAATGCTGCTATATGTGTGTCCAGAAAGTCCAAAGAACACATACAGCTAACAAATATGATAAACAGAGTACATATGCTCAAATAAAATAGTTTTACATCAGAGTTTACCTAAAACACAGCGGAAGTCTAACTCTCTAGACAGGTAGAGCCTCAAGTCCACAGGGACACCGACTGGTTGATCACAACTCATTAGTACGGAAGATCCTCAAGAAACTCCATCTGTTACCCATCCGGGATTTTGTTGAATAATAGCAAGCATAAGTAAATGTCTTACTTAGCAAGTATAGCATGGGTGTATGAAGGCTGAAAAAGGCTAGACATGGCTGAACTGCATTAGCACTTTCAGTTGGTTCGTTTTAACATCATCCAAGTTACTACAAGTGAATGGAATCCCAGTTGCAACCCCATTAATAAAGTGTAAGTAACATTAAGCATAAATAAACATCATCTTCTAATAAAAGAGGATTCAGGCTGCTCGTGACCCTGAGCAAGGCTATCGTGATAGATTTACACTCTGTAGAGGTTTCGCCCTTTACCCACCAGTCGCGTAAAAGTTCAAAGGAACTTTGCACCCAACCATGCACATCAACACTACCGAGGTGTGACTGCATAGGGACGCTACAAGGCTTTTCACAAGACACCCAAACAAGATAGTGGCCGCTTATGGTACAACACAGGCAGCATGGCCCAAGCACCGAGAATGACGTACGCCTACGGAGTCACACCATAGGGGGTCAATGGCATCCAAAGCGCGGGCATCGCACCCAACAATGCGCAACGTGTGGAGTTTCCCATCGTATGGACTCCCAACACGGGACTGTGTCTCACGGGGACATAGCCGACGGATCTCCCGTCCTCGGTGGATCAAGACATACTCTCACCCATGTTTCTCATAAACGCCCTCGGCCCATCGGTAACCACTATCAAGCTAGAGCCGTACAAGCCACTTGACCAAGACCAGAGCCATTATAGTTCTAGCGGTGGCGACAGGCTCCTGGGTTGCCGCTTTAAAAACCAGTCCTTAGGGAGAGACACTAGAACAAAGCACGAAGCACATGCTCTAGCTCCATGATCCATGTGTTGCTAAAAATAAAGTTTTATCATCATGTTGAAGTGAACCATTAAGTCAAAATTAACAATTAAACCATGGTGACGGTAGCTGTGCATAGCAAAGATTCTACCCATATGCATACTTTGCACCCAACCATGCACATCAACACTACCGAGGTGTGACTGCATAGGGACGCTACAAGGCTTTTCACAAGACACCCAAACAAGATAGTGGCCGCTTATGGTACACACAGGCAGCATGGCCCAAGCACCGAGAATGACGTACGCCTACGGAGTCACACCATAGGGGGTCAATGGCATCCAAAGCGCGGGCATCGCACCCAACAATGCGCAACGTGTGGAGTTTCCCATCGTATGGACTCCAACCTCCCTAAATCATGTTGCTAAAAAGCAAGTTTACCATCATGTTGAAGTGAACCATTAAGTCATAATTAACAATTAAACATTGTCTAGGACTTAACCATTAAGCCATCATGTTGTAGTGTTGATGTGCGTGGTTGAGTGCAAAGTTCCTTTGAACTTTTCACGACTGTGTGGGTAAAGGGCGAAACCTCTGCAGATTGTAAATCTATCATGATAGCCTTGCTTAGGGTCACGAGTGGCTTGGATCCTTTTTTATTAGAAGATGATGTTTATTTATACTTAATGTTACTTACACTTTATTAATTGGGTTGCAACTGGGATTCCATTCACTTGTAGTAACTTGGATGATGTTAAAACGAACAGCCACACGAAGACGCCAATGCTCATCTCCAGCATGACGGCGTTTATGAGAAACATGGGTGAGAGTATGTCTTGATCCACCGAGGACGGGAGATCCGTCGGCTATGTCCCCGTGAGACACAGTCCCGTGTTGGGAGTCCATACGATGGGAAACTCCACACGTTGCGCATTGTTGACCGTCGGCCCCATCGGTAACCACTATCAAGCTAGAGCCGTACATGCTACTTGTCCAAGACCAAAGCCATAATAGTTCTGGCGGTGGCGACAGGCTCGTGGGTTGCCGCTTTAAGAACCAGACCTTATGGAGAGAAACTAGAACAAAGCACAAAGCACATGCTCTAGCTCCCTAAATCATGTTGCTAAAAAGCAAGTTTACCATCATGTTGAAGTGAACCATTAAGTCATAATTAACAATTAAACATTGTCTAGGACTTAACCATTAAGCCATCATGTTGTAGTGTTGATGTGCGTGGTTGAGTGCAAAGTTCCTTTGAACTTTTCACGACTGTGTGGGTAAAGGGCGAAACCTCTGCAGATTGTAAATCTATCATGATAGCCTTGCTTAGGGTCACGAGTGGCTTGGATCCTTTTTTATTAGAAGATGATGTTTATTTATACTTAATGTTACTTACACTTTATTAATTGGGTTGCAACTGGGATTCCATTCACTTGTAGTAACTTGGATGATGTTAAAACGAACCAACTAAAAGTGCTAATGCAGTTCAGCCGTGTCTAGCTTTTTTGAGCCTTCATACACCTGTGTTATACTTGCTAAGTAAGACATTTACTTATGCTTGCTATTATTCAACAAAATCCTGGATGGATAATAGACGGAGTTTCTTGAGGATCTTCCGTACTACTGAGCTGTGATCAACCAGTCAGTGTCCCTGTGGACTTGAGGCTATACCTATCGAGAGAGTTAGACTTCCGTTGTGTTTTAGGTAAACTCTGATGTAAAACTATTTTATTCGAGCATATGTACTCTATTTATCATATTTGACAGTTGTATGTGTTCTGTGGACTTACTGGGCACACATATAGCAGCATTTGAGTTTCTGTGTAAATCCGGGTATGACACATATTGGGATTGTGTTATAAGGGAATATGTGATGTTGAAAATATGACAAACATAAATCATCAAGCACGCACCAATGGACAGTGTGGTTGAAACTTTCTACACTGTCATCTTTTGGTTGCCAAGTAGAAGTGCTACAGAAGAAACGCTAAAAGAAATTTTGATGGGACAATTCAGTAGTATTGCATCAATAATCTTGCTATAGTATACTATTTCTAATACCAATGAATACCTGGAATGCCGTATAAAAGAATCCTAGCACCAATCAATTAGACTAATTTGGCAATATTAGAAGTCCTAATAAAACTGCTTATTGTAATCCAAGTAAGCAAGCTCATAAAAGAAACACTACAGCGTTTGGTTCTATTCGCGACGCCTCCAATTGGTCGCTATATGGGGTTTTTGGTCACGATACATAGAGATTACGATAGATTCATTCCATCGGCAGGCGTTGCAATTTGATCTGTCACAACATGTTGCTGCAACGGTTCCAAAACGGTGTTGCAAAAAAAAAGTGTTGCAGCGGTGCCTGGTGATGCAATTAGGTGAAGTAGCGATGACCAGTGGCGTTGCAACACAGGTTATTGCAACGAAAGGCGTAGTTATGATAGTGGTTTTTACGACCTCTTTGGTCTGTTGCAAACAAGCTCTGTTACAATGAAAGAATCGTGTCGCAATACGATACCTGCCGTTGCAATTTGTATGTAGGCTATCACAACGAAGTCGTAATCCATCGCCATATGCTTGAGCTAAAATACAACCAACTAGGGGTCGTCGACGCATTATGCTTCAACCAAATCGCGACGCTAATTGCCGTCGCCATACACGAAGAGGGTCACGCAACAAATATGGTTCGTCGCCATACGATCCAACGAAATTGCAACACTATGCAACCAACTATGCATCGTCGCCATACACGAAGAGATTCATGCAACCAACTATGCATCGTCGCCATAAGATTGAACCAATTCGCAACAATAATAACCACCGTTATACACGTTGACGGTCATGCAATCGAAGATTGATCGTTGCCATATGCTTGAACAAAATCACAACGATGATTTCCGTCGCTATACACGTAGATGGTCACGCAACCAAAGATTGATCGTCGCCATGTTCTTTAACCAAATCGCAATGTGTACTGCCGTCGCTATAAGGGTAGGGGTATCGTAACGAAGCATGCGTCGACGCTATATGCCCTAGTGATAACGCATCAGATGAATTTTGGTCGCCATTTGCATGTACTATATCACTACGAACTATGGTTTGTTGCTATTGGCATAGAGGAAAGCGCAACGAAATATTGGTCGGCATAGGACACACGCTGGATGCCCACCATCCCCAATTTATGATTCTTTAATGCAGCAAAAATATTCGAAACATAGACTGATGCAACCAATATACATTCATATCATTTAAGACCACAATTCTTCATATATCAGAATAAAATTCAGCACATTAAAGTATGCACTCTTGTCCATCACTCATATTATAATATAGTAACAAAGCTTTTAAAGAGCCTAGCATCGCAATAGTCTGGGTATCACTCCCACCTAGTATTGTTGATGATCTTCATCATTTCTGGAGCTGAGGTTTGCTTGAAGGCTTGTGCTTCTTGTTTGCCAAAGGGTTTTTGTTGGCCGATCTTGAGTCTTTTCTCGGCTGTAGAGCTTCTCTTTCCATGCCATTCTGAATGTAAAGAAATTAGAGAATTACATCATCTGAACCTAATTTGTCTTGAAATGAGAATATATGCAGCAACATATGTATTGGAACTAGAAAAATATAAATGGCATTAAGAAACGACAATTCAGTTAGTACATACCTCTTGTGCTCTCTTCTTTCCTGATCGCGTTTTAGACTGATTCACCAACGTGTTTGCAGCGATATATCTTGGAGGTGCAACAGAAGGTGGAGCACGATTATCATCTTTGTCGCAGAACAGTGTCTTGGTAATCTTGGCACTTGCATGACTGATGTTAGGTGGCACATTTTCTTTATCTTTTGTCACGGCGGTGCTTGGTAGATGCATCTGGAATGTATAGTTTTATATTGGAACTATATCATCTGTGATTGAAAGCACGACACCATGCATCATGATTGGAAAGCTTGTTTGGTGTCGTTACCTGGATTGCCGTTACATGATCCTGCACAACTGGTGTTGCAGGAATGTTTTCCTCCGGCCTCGTATGTACAACTTCATTAGAACTATTGTTGATGGTTTCAGAGGGAGTCTGCACATTGTGAAAGAGGGCAGGCGAGAGATAAGTGGCATAAATATGCATTTTCTCAATCACAACCAAGTATAGTCGTTACCATGTTCGTTGTGTCTTGACTCTGCACTAATGTTATTGTAGCAGCACCGACCTCATCGACCCTAGGTTCAACTTGACCTGTACCGTTGTTGGATTGAGGTGTACTCTGCTTATTTGAAATGATGGAAGGTCAGATATTAGCTGCATTGGCCAAGTCATGAACACAACAGGTGCAAATGTACAATCATCTGGTTACCCCTGAACCTGGCAGCAAGTGTTTGATAGGCTCGATCATTTTTGCAAATTGTTCCTGCATTTGCTTTTCCATCATTTTCTTGAATTCTTCTTTCTCGCGTTCCTTGTCAGCTTCATGGTTCTTGAGTAATTCTTCCAGATGATGTTCTCATGCTTCGACCTTATCGAGCTTCTCCTGTAACAACCTCTCCTAATACACTTTGTTGCTTCTTTGTGTGGACATGTAACCATAGCCACGTGACACAGAGGATTTGACATGTGTTCTTTCCCTGTATGTTTCCTGGAAAATGTTCTCTTCCTGTTCATCTAGAGGAGTGGAACTTGTGTCTTCATCCCCCTCGTCTGGATTTGCTAGTCGAGCTAATTTCCTAACTGTACAATGCTGTGGGCAAGAAATAATTGTAAGATAGAAAACCTCGTGCCCATGGTTTGATTCAAAATTAAACGAGTGTTATGTGCACGCAAGGTTACAATCAAATTTGTACTCACATAAATAGTCTCAGCCACCTCGTCTCTCCATTTTCCATCCCTAGAGTGAGTAATCTTGCAAAGTTCCAACTGACGTGGCTCAGCACCAGTTTGGGGATCTCGCTATGATTGCACCAATACACGTCATCAATATATGATTTTCTTATGTAGATAGTGAGAGATGAGAATATTGTAACCAATCTTTACCTTTTCCTAACTCCATTGAGAGTAAGGTTTCGAACCCCCCAAATGATTGCTAACCACACGGCCACGATTGTCTAAGTTCTGGGTGCTGTGATCCTGCAAGGAGTGAACCAGTGATGTTAAGCGATGAAAGGTTGAACTCATCTTCTATATAACTAACAATGTTGTTCTTTAATTTAGTAGAAAAAATTGTACCCTAAATGTTTTTGTTCCTAAGTAGTGGCACAAATAGTGCCACTCCACAATGTTTAGCTTAGCAGGCATGTGCCTCATTCTATCCTCATAACTGTTGAATGCCTTGTATGTAGCACTCAAGTCGCCTCGCCAACCTTTGTAGCGTTGGTGAGCAATCTTCAATATCTTTTCCTCTGGATTTTGAATGCCCTCAAAATCCCATGTTTCCTGGTGGGAAGGAAACTTGTTATTCATGCATGATTCAATCATAACACTGGATACGAACAAAAAAGAGGGAACGTTGGATACGAGCAAAAAAGAGGGAACGCATCTACTATATAACATTAACAAGGTGCATGCGGTGGATAGCGACTTACCATTACAGCTTCTACGATACCATTTCAATATCGGACTCCAATTAGTGGAGCCCTCATCTTAAACTGTGCATCGTTTTGTTAACGGCACAAATCGGTGCATTAAATGCAACCCCGGCTTGATTTTTTGCACAGTAACGAAACTGACCAAAACGAACAAAAACAACACTATTGGGTCCAAAAACGTAGATTGGGTGTGTTCGTTTTGTTTCTGGCCTGAAACTGTGCATCGCTTCGTTAACGACCCGAATGGACGCATTAAATACAACATTTGCATGGTTTTTTGCACCGTAGCGAAAGTGACCAAAACGAACCAAAACATCACCATTGGGTCCAAAAACGTGGATTGGGTGCGTTCGTTTTGTTTCTGGCCCGAAACTTTGCATCGTGTCGTTAACGGCCCGAATCGGTGCATTAAATGCAACCCCGACGTGATTTGTTGCACAGTAACGAAACTGGCCAAAACGAACCAAAACATCACTATTGGGTCCAAAAACGTGGATTGGGTGCGTTCATTTCGTTTCTGGCCCGAAACTGTGCATCGTTTTGTTAACGACCCGAATGGGTGCATTAAATGCAACCTCAGCATGATTTTTTGCACTGTAACGAAACTGACCAAAACAAACCAAAACATCACCATTGGGTCAAAAAACATGGATTGGGTGCGTTTGTTTCGTTTCTCGCACGAAACTGTGCATCGTTTCATTTAAGGCCCGAATCGGTGCATTAAATGCAACCCCGGCATGATTTGTTGCACAGCAACTAAACTGAGCAAAACGAACCAAAACATCACTATTGCGTCCAAAAACGTAGATTGGGTGTGTTTGTTTTGTTTCTGGGCCAAAACTGTGCATCGCTTCGTTAACGACCCGAATGGACGCATTAAATACAACATGTACATGGTTTTTTGCACAATAACGAAAGTGAGCAAAACAAACCAAAACATCACTATTGGGTCCAAAAATGTGGATTCGGTGCGTTGGTTTCGTTTTTGGCCCAAAACTGTGCATCGTTTCGTTAACGACCCGAATGGGTGCATTAAATGCAACCTCGGCATGGTCTTTTGCACTGTAACGAAACTGACCAAAACAAAACAAAACATCACCATTGGGTCCAAAAACATGGATTGGGTGCGTTTGTTTCGTTTCTGGCCCGAAACTATGCATCGTTTCATTTAAGGAATCGGTGCATTAAATGCAACCCCGGCATGATTTGTTGTACTGTAACTAAACTGACCAAAACGAACCAAAACATCACTATTGGGTCCAAAAACGTAGATTGGGTGTGTTCGTTTTGTTTCTAGACCGAAACTGTGCATCGCTTCATTAACGACCCGAATGGACGCATTAAATACAACATTTGCATGGTCTTTTGCACAGTAATGAAAGTGACCAAAACGAACCAAAACATCACCATTGGGTCCAAAAACGTGGATTGGGTGCGTTCGTTTTGTTACTGGCTCGAAACTTTGCATCGTTTCGTTAACGGCCCGAATCGGTGCATTAAATGCAACCCCGGCATGATTTGTTGCACAGTAACGAAACTGACCAAAACGAACCAAAACATCACTATTGGGTCGAAAAACGTGGATTGGGTGCGTTCGTTTCGTTTCTAGAACGAAACTGTGCATCGTTTCGTTAACTGCCCGAATTGGTGCATTAAATCAATCCTCGCCATTGTTTTTTGCACTGTAACGAAACTGACCAAAACATAACTATTGGGTCCAAAAACGTGGATTGGGTGCATTCGTGTCGTTTCTGGCCTGAAACTGTGCGTCGTTTCGTCAACGGCCCGAATCGGTGCATTAAATGCAACCCCAGCATGGTTTTTTGCACTGTAACGAAACTGACCAAAACGAACCAAAACATCACTATTGGGTCCGAAAATGTGGATTGGGTGCGTTCGTTTCGTTTCTGGCACAAAACTGTGCATCGTTTCGTTAACGACCCGAATGAGCGCATTAAATCCAACATTTGCATGGTTTTTTGCACAGTAACGAAACTGACGAAAACGAACCAAAACATCACTATTGGGTCTAAAAACGTGGATTGGGTGCGTTCGTTTCGTTACTGGCCCGAAATTGTGCATCGTTTCGTTAACGACCCGAATGGGTGCATTAAATGCAACGTCGGCATGGTTTTTTGCACTGTTACGAAATTGACCAAAACAAAACAAAACATCACCATTGGGTCAAAAACATGGATTGGGTGCATTTGTTTCGTTTCTGGCCCGAAACTGTGCATCGTTTCATTTAAGGAATCGGTGCATTAAATGCAACCCCGGCATGATTTGTTGCACTGTAACTAAACTGACCAAAACAAACCAAAACATCACTATTGGGTCCAAAAACGTAGATTGGGTGTGTTCGTTTTGTTTCTGGCCCGAAACTGTGCATCGCTTCGTTAACGACCCGAATGGACGCATTAAATACAACATTTGCATGGTTTTTTGCACCGTAGCGAAAGTGACCAAAACGAACCAAAACATCACCATTGGGTCCAAAAACGTGGATTGGGTGCGTTCGTTTTGTTTCTGGCCCGAAACTTTGCATCGTTTCGTTAACGGCCCGAATCGGTGCATTAAATGCAACCCCGGCATGATTTGTTGCACAGTAACGAAACTGGCCAAAACGAACCAAAACATCACTATTGGGTCCAAAAACATGGATTGGGTGCGTTTGTTTCGTTTCTAGACCGAAACTCTGCATCGTTTTGTTAACGACACGAATGGGTGCATTAAATGCAACCTCAGCATGATTTTTTGCACTGTAACGAAACTGACCAAAACAAACCAAAACATCACCATTGGGTCAAGAAACATGGATTGGGTGTGTTTGTTTCGTTTCTCACACGAAACTGTGCATCGTTTCATTTAAGGCCCGAATCGGTGCATTAAATGCAACCCCGACATGATTTGTTGCACAGTAACGAAACTGACCAAAACGAACCAAAACATCACTATTGGGCCCAAAAACGTAGATTGGGTGTGTTTGTTTTGTTTCTGGCCCGAAACTGTGCATCGCTTCGTTAACGACCCGAATGGACGCATTAAATACAACATGTACATGGTTTTTTGCACAATAACGAAAGTGACCAAAACAAACCAAAACATCACTATTGGGTCCAAAAATGTGGATTCGATGCGTTCGTTTCGTTTCTGGCCCAAAACTGTGCATCGTTTCATTAACGACCTGAATGAGCGCATTAAATCCAACATTTGCATGGTTATTTGCACAGTAACGAAACTGACCAAAACGAACCAAAACATCACTATTGGGTCTAAAAACGTGGATTGGGTGCGTTCGTTTCATTTCTGGCCCGAAACTGTGCATCGCATCGTTAACAACCCGAATGGGTGCACTAAATGCAACGTAGGCATGGTTTTTTGCACTGTAACGAAACTGACCAAAACAAACCAAAACATCACCATTGGGTCCAAATACGTGGATTGGGTGCGTTTGTTTCGTTTCTGGCCCGAAACTGTGCATCGTTTCATTTAAGGCCCGAATTGGTGCATTAAATGCAACCCCGGCATGATTTGTTGCACAGTAACTAAACTGACCAAAACGAACCAAAACATCACTATTGGGTCCAAAAACGTAGATTGGGTGCGTTCGTTTCGTTTGGCCCAAAACTGTGCGTCGTTTCGTTAACGACCAGAATGGGCGCATTAAATCCAACATTTGCATGGTTTCTTGCACTGTAACGAAACTGACCAAAACGAACCAAAACATCACTATTGGATCCAAAAATGTGGATTCGGTGCGTTCGTTTCGTTTCTGGCCCAAAACAGTGCATCGTTTCGTTAACGACCTGAATGAGCGCATTAAATCCAACATTTGCATGGTTTTTTTGCACAGTAACGAAACTGACCAAAACGAACCAAAACATCACTATTGGGTCTAAAAACGTAGATTTGGTGCGTTCGTTTCGTTTCTGGCCCGAAACTGTGCATCGCTTCGTTAACGACCCGAATGGGTGCATTAAATGCAACCTTGGCATGGATTTTTGCACTGTAATGAAACTGACCAAAACAAACCAAAACATCACCATTGGGTCCAAAAACGTGGATTGGGTGCGTTTGTTTTGTTTCTGGCCCGAAATTGTGCATCGTTTCATTTAAGGCCCGAATTGGTGCATTAAATGCAACCCCAACATGATTTGTTGCACAGTAACTAAACTGACCAAAACGAACCAAAAAATCACTATTGGGTCCAAAAACGTGGATTGGGTGCGTTCGTTTTGTTTCTGGCCCGAAACTTTGCATCATTTCGTTAACGACCCGAATGGGCGCATTAAATCCAACATTTGCATGGTTTCTTGCACTGTAACGAAACTGACCAAAACGAACCACAACTTCACTATTGGGTCTCAAAACGTGGAGTGCATCGCTTCGTAAATGACCCGAATGGGAAGTGACCAAAACGAACCAAAACATGAACCAAAACATCACTATTGGGTCTAAAAATGTGGATTGGGTGCGTTCGTTTCGTTTCTAGCCCGAAACTGTGCATCGTTTCGTTAACGGCCCGAATCGGTGCATTAAATGCAACCTCACCAAAACGAACCAAAACATGAACCAAAACATCACTATTGGGTCTAAAAATGTGGATTGGGTGCGTTCGTTTCGTTTCTAGCCCGAAACTGTGCATCGTTTCGTTAACGGCCCGAATCGGTGCATTAAATGCAACCTCACCAAAACGAACCAAAACATGAACCAAAACATCACTATTGGGTCTAAAAATGTGGATTGGGTGCGTTCGTTTCGTTTCTAGCCCGAAACTGTGCATCGTTTCGTTAACGGCCCGAATCGGTGCATTAAATGCAACCTCACCAAAACGAACCAAAACATGAACCAAAACATCACTATTGGGTCTAAAAATGTGGATTGGGTGCGTTCGTTTCGTTTCTAGCCCGAAACTGTGCATCGTTTCGTTAACGGCCCGAATCGGTGCATTAAATGCAACCTCACCAAAACGAACCAAAACATGAACCAAAACATCACTATTGGGTCTAAAAATGTGGATTGGGTGCGTTCGTTTCGTTTCTAGCCCGAAACTGTGCATCGTTTCGTTAACGGCCCGAATCGGTGCATTAAATGCAACCTCACCAAAACGAACCAAAACATGAACCAAAACATCACTATTGGGTCTAAAAATGTGGATTGGGTGCGTTCGTTTCGTTTCTAGCCCGAAACTGTGCATCGTTTCGTTAACGGCCCGAATCGGTGCATTAAATGCAACCTCACCAAAACGAACCAAAACATGAACCAAAACATCACTATTGGGTCTAAAAATGTGGATTGGGTGCGTTCGTTTCGTTTCTAGCCCGAAACTGTGCATCGTTTCGTTAACGGCCCGAATCGGTGCATTAAATGCAACCTCACCAAAACGAACCAAAACATGAACCAAAACATCACTATTGGGTCTAAAAATGTGGATTGGGTGCGTTCGTTTCGTTTCTAGCCCGAAACTGTGCATCGTTTCGTTAACGGCCCGAATCGGTGCATTAAATGCAACCTCACCAAAACGAACCAAAACATGAACCAAAACATCACTATTGGGTCTAAAAATGTGGATTGGGTGCGTTCGTTTCGTTTCTAGCCCGAAACTGTGCATCGTTTCGTTAACGGCCCGAATCGGTGCATTAAATGCAACCTCACCAAAACGAACCAAAACATGAACCAAAACATCACTATTGGGTCTAAAAATGTGGATTGGGTGCGTTCGTTTCGTTTCTAGCCCGAAACTGTGCATCGTTTCGTTAACGGCCCGAATCGGTGCATTAAATGCAACCCCGACATGATTTGTTGCACAGTAACGAAACTGAACAAAGCGAACCAAAACATCACTATTGGGTCCAAAAACGTAGATTGGGTGCGTTCGTTTTGTTTCTGGCCCGAAGCTGTGCATCACTTCGTTAACGACCCGAATGGACGCATTAAATGCAACATTTGCATGGTTTTTTGCACAGTAACGAAACTAACCAAAACGAACCACAACATCACTATTGGGTCTAAAAACGTGGATTGGGTGCGTTCGTTTCGTTTGGCCCGAAACTGTGCATCGCTTCGTTACCAAAAACGTGGATTGGATTAAATGCAACCTCGGCATGGTTTTTTGCACTGTAACGAAACTGACCAAAACAAAACAAAACATCACCATTGGGTCCGAAAACATGGATTGGGTGCGTTTGTTTCGTTTCTGGCCCGAAACTGTGCATCGCTTCGTTAACGACCCGAATGGACGCATTAAATGCAACAATTGCATGGTTTTTGCACAGTAACGAAACTGACCAAAACAAACCAAAACATCACCATTGGGTCCAAAAACGTGGATTGGGTGCGTTTGTTTTGTTTCTGGCCCGAAACTGTGCATCGTTTCATTTAAGGCCCGAATCGGTGCATTAAAAGCAACCCCGGCATGATTTGTTGCACAGTAACTAAACTGACCAAAACGAACCAAAACATTAATATTGGGTCCAAAAACGTAGATTGGGTGTGTTTGTTTTGTTTCTGGCCCGAAACTGTGCATCGCTTCGTTAACGACCCGAATGGACGCATTAAATACAACATGTACATGGTTTTTTGCAAAATAACGAAAGTGACCAAAACAAACCAAAACATCACTATTGGGTCCAAAAATGTGGATTCGGTGCGTTCGTTTTGTTTCTGGCCCAAAACTGTGCATCGTTTCGTTAACGACCTGAATAAGCGCATTAAATCCAACATTTGCATGGTTTTTTACACAGTAACGAAACTGACCAAAACGAACCAAAACATCAATATTGGCTCTAAAAACGTGGAATGGGTGCGTTCGTTTCGTTTCTGTCCCGAAACTTTGCATCATTTCGTTAACGGCCCGAATCGGTGCATTAAATGCAACCTCGGCATGGTTTTTTGCACTGTAACGAAACTGACCAAATCAAAACAAAACATCACCATTGGGTCCGAAAACATGGATTGGGTGCGTTTGTTTCATTTCTGGCCCGAAACTGTGCATCGCTTCGTTAACGACCCGAATGTTGCATTAAATGCAACATTTGCATGGTTTTTTGCACAGTAACGAAACTGACTAAACAAACCAAAACATCACCATTGGGTCCAAAAACGTGGATTGGGTGCGTTCGTTTCGTTTCTGTCCCGAAACTTTGCATCATTTCGTTAACGGCCCGAATCGGTGCATTAAATGCAACCCCGACATGATTTGTTGCACAGTAACGCAACTGAACAAAACGAACCAAAACATCACTATTGGGTCCAAAAACGTAGATTGGGTGCGTTCGTTTTGTTTCTGGCCCGAAACTGTGCATCGCTTTATTAACGACCCGAATGGACGCATTAAATGCAACATTTGCATAGTTTTTTGCACAGTAACGAAACTGAACAAAACGAACCAAAACATCACAATTGGGTCCAAAAACGTAGATTGGGTGCGTTCGTTTTGTTTCTAGCCCGAAACGGTGCATCGCTTCGTTAACGACCAGAATGGACGCATTAAATGCAACATTTGCATGGTTTTTTGCACAGTAACGAAACTAACCAAAACGAACCACAACATCACTATTGGGTCTAAAAACGTGGATTGGGTGCGTTCGTTTCGTTTCTGGCCCGAAATTGTGCATCATTTCGTTAACGACCCGAATGGGTGCATTAAATGCAACCTCGGCATGGTTTTTTGCACTGTAACGAAACCGACTAAAACAAAACAAAACATCACCATTGGGTCCGAAAACATGGATTGGGTGCGTTTGTTTCGTTACTGGCCCGAAACTGTGCATCGCTTCGTTAACGACCCGAATGGACGGATTAAATGCAACAATTGCATGGTTTTTGCACAGTAACGAAACTGACCAAAACAAACCAAAACATCACCATTGGGTCCAAAAACGGGGGGTGCGTTCGTTTCGTTTCTGGATCGAAACTGTGCATCGTTTCGTTAACGACCCGAATGGGTGCATTAAATGCAACATTTGCATGGTTTTTTGCACAGTAACGAAACTGACCAAAACGAACCAAAACATCACTATTGGGTCCAAAAACGTGGATTGGGTGCGTTCGTTTTGTTTCTGGCCGGATGCCCGAAAATGTGCATTTAACGACCTGAATGAGCGCATTAAATCCAACATTTGCATGGTTTTTTGCACAGTAACGAAACTGACCAAAACAAACCAAAACATCACTATTGGGTCCAAAAACGTGGATTGGGTGCGTTCGTTTCGTTTCTGGATCGAAACTGTGCATCGTTTCGTTAACGACCCGAATGGGTGCATTAAATGCAACATTTGCATGGTTTTTTGCACAGTAACGAAACTGACCAAAACGAACCAAAACATCACTATTGGGTCCAAAAACGTGGATTGGGTGCGTTCGTTTCGTTTCTGGACCGAAAATGTGCATCGCTTTGTTAACGACCTGAATGAGCGCATTAAATCCAACATTTGCATGGTTTTTTGCACAGTAACGAAACTGACCAAAACATCATCATTGGGTCCAAAAACGTGGATTGTGTGCGTTCGTTTCGTTTCTGGCCTGAAACTTTGCATCCTTTCGTTAACGGCCCGAATCGATGCATTAAATGCAACCCCGACATGATTTGTTGCACAGTAACGAAACTGACGAAAACGAACCAAAACATCACTATTGGGTCCAAAAATGTGGATTGGGTACGTTCGTTTCGTTTCTGGCCCAAAACTGTGCATCTTTTCATTGACGGCCCGAATCGGTGCATTAAATGCAACCTCAGCATGGTTTTTTGCACTATAACGAAACTGACCAAAACAAAACAAAACATCACCATTGGGTCCGAAAACATGGATTGGGTGCGTTTGTTTCGTTTCTGGCCCGAAACTGTGCATCGTTTCATTTAAGGAATTGGTGCATTAAATGCAACCCCGGCATGATTTATTGCACTGTAACTAAACTCACCAAAACGAACCAAAACATCACTATTGGGTCTCAAAACGTGGATTGGGTGCGTTCGTTTCGTTTCTGGCCCGAAACTGTGTATCGCTTCGTTAACGACCCGAATGGGTTCATTAAATGCAACATTTGCATGGTTTTTTGCACAGTAACAAAACTGACCAAAACAAACCAAAACATCACCATTAGGTCCAAAAACGTGGATTGGGTGTGTTCGTTTCGTTTCTGTCCCGAAACTTTGCATCATTTCGTTAACGATCTGAATGAGCGCATTAAATGCAACCCCGACATGATTTGTTGCACAGTAACAAATTGAACAAAACGAACCAAAACATCACTAATCCAAAAATGTGGATTCGGTGCGTTCGTTTCGTTTCTGGCCCAAAACAGTGCATCGTTTCGTTAACGACCTGAATGAGCGCATTAAATCCAACATTTGCATGGTTTCTTTGCACAGTAACGAAACTGACCAAAACAAACCAAAACATCACTATTGGGTCTAAAAACGTGGATTGGGTGCGTTTGTTTCGTTTCTGGCCCGAAACTGTGCATCGTTTCATGTAAGGCCCGTATCGGTGCATTAAATGCAACCCCGGCATGATCTGTTGCATAGTAACTAAACTGACCAAAACGAACCAAAACATCACTATTGGGTCCAAAAACGTGGATTGGGTGCGTTCGTTTCATTTCTGGATCGAAACTGTGCATCGTTTCGTTAACGACCCGAATGGGTGCATTAAATGCAACATTTGCATGGTTTTTTGCACAGTAACGAAACTGACAAAAACGAACCAAAACATCACTATTGGGTCCAAAAACGTGGATTGGGTGCGTTCGTTTCGTTTCTGGATCGAAACTGTGCATCGTTTCGTTAACGACCCGAATGGGTGCATTAAATGCAACATTTGCATGATTTTTTGCACAGTAACGAAACTGACAAAAACGAACCAAAACATCACTATTGGGTCCAAAAACGTGGATTGGGTGCGTTCGTTTCGTTTCTGGATCGAAACTGTGCATCGTTTCGTTAACGACCCGAATGGGTGCATTAAATGCAACATTTGCATGGTTTTTTGCACAGTAACGAAACTGACAAAAACGAACCAAAACATCACTATTGGGTCCAAAAACGTGGATTGGGTGCGTTCGTTTCGTTTCTGGATCGAAACTGTGCATCGTTTCGTTAACGACCCGAATGGGTGCATTAAATGCAACATTTGCATGGTTTTTTGCACAGTAACGAAACTGACAAAAACGAACCAAAACATCACTATTGGGTCCAAAAACGTGGATTGGGTGCGTTCGTTTCGTTTCTGGATCGAAACTGTGCATCGTTTCGTTAACGACCCGAATGGGTGCATTAAATGCAACATTTGCATGGTTTTTTGCACAGTAACGAAACTGACAAAAACGAACCAAAACATCACTATTGGGTCCAAAAACGTGGATTGGGTGCGTTCGTTTCGTTTCTGGATCGAAACTGTGCATCGTTTCGTTAACGACCCGAATGGGTGCATTAAATGCAACATTTGCATGGTTTTTTGCACAGTAACGAAACTGACAAAAACGAACCAAAACATCACTATTGGGTCCCAAAACGGGGATTGGGTGCGTTCGTTTCCTTTTTGGCCCGAAACTGTGCATCGTTTCATTTAAGGCTCGAACCGGTGCATTAAATGCAACCCCGGCATGATTTGTTGCACTGTAACTAAACTGACCAAAACGAACCAAAATATCATTATTGGGTCTAAAAACGTGGATTGGGTGCGTTCGTTTCGTTTCTGGCCCGAAACTGTGCATCGCTTCGTTAACGACCTGAATGCTGTCTCTTATACACATCTAAACTGTGCATCGTTTCATTAACGACCCGAATGAGCGCATTAAATCCAACATTTGCATGGTTTTTTGCACAGTAACGCCACTGACCAAAACAAACCAAAACATCACCATTGGGTCCAAAAACGTGGATTGGGTGCGTTCATTTCGTTTCTGTCCCGAAACTTTGCATCATTTCGTTAACGATCTGAATGAGCGCATTAAATGCAACCCCGACATGATTTGTTGCACAGTAACAAATTGAACAAAACGAACCAAAACATCACTATTGGGTCCAAAAACGTAGATTGGGTGCGTTCGTTTTGTTTCTGGCCCGGAACTGTGCATCGCTTCGTTAACGACCCGAATGGGTGTATTAAATGGAACCTCGGCAGGGTTTTTTGCACAGTAACGAAACTGACCAAAACGAACCAAAACATCACTATTGGGTCCAAAAACGTGGATTGGGTGCGTTCGTTTCGTTTCTGGATCGAAACTGTGCATCGTTTCGTTAACGACCCGAATGGGTGCATTAAATGCAACATTTGCATGGTTTTTTGCACAGTAACGAAACTGACAAAAACGAACCAAAACATCACTATTGGGTCCAAAAACGTGGATTGGGTGCGTTCGTTTCGTTTCTGGATCGAAACTGTGCATCGTTTCGTTAACGACCCGAATGGGTGCATTAAATGCAACATTTGCATGGTTTTTTGCACAGTAACGAAACTGACAAAAACGAACCAAAACATCACTATTGGGTCCAAAAACGTGGATTGGGTGCGTTCGTTTCGTTTCTGGATCGAAACTGTGCATCGTTTCGTTAACGACCCGAATGGGTGCATTAAATGCAACATTTGCATGGTTTTTTGCACAGTAACGAAACTGACAAAAACGAACCAAAACATCACTATTGGGTCCAAAAACGTGGATTGGGTGCGTTCGTTTCGTTTCTGGATCGAAACTGTGCATCGTTTCGTTAACGACCCGAATGGGTGCATTAAATGCAACATTTGCATGGTTTTTTGCACAGTAACGAAACTGACAAAAACGAACCAAAACATCACTATTGGGTCCAAAAACGTGGATTGGGTGCGTTCGTTTCGTTTCTGGATCGAAACTGTGCATCGTTTCGTTAACGACCCGAATGGGTGCATTAAATGCAACATTTGCATGGTTTTTTGCACAGTAACGAAACTGACAAAAACGAACCAAAACATCACTATTGGGTCCAAAAACGTGGATTGGGTGCGTTCGTTTCGTTTCTGGATCGAAACTGTGCATCGTTTCGTTAACGACCCGAATGGGTGCATTAAATGCAACATTTGCATGGTTTTTTGCACAGTAACGAAACTGACAAAAACGAACCAAAACATCACTATTGGGTCCAAAAACGTGGATTGGGTGCGTTCGTTTCGTTTCTGGATCGAAACTGTGCATCGTTTCGTTAACGACCCGAATGGGTGCATTAAATGCAACATTTGCATGGTTTTTTGCACAGTAACGAAACTGACAAAAACGAACCAAAACATCACTATTGGGTCCAAAAACGTGGATTGGGTGCGTTCGTTTCGTTTCTGGATCGAAACTGTGCATCGTTTCGTTAACGACCCGAATGGGTGCATTAAATGCAACATTTGCATGGTTTTTTGCACAGTAACGAAACTGACAAAAACGAACCAAAACATCACTATTGGGTCCAAAAACGTGGATTGGGTGCGTTCGTTTCGTTTCTGGATCGAAACTGTGCATCGTTTCGTTAACGACCCGAATGGGTGCATTAAATGCAACATTTGCATGGTTTTTTGCACAGTAACGAAACTGACAAAAACGAACCAAAACATCACTATTGGGTCCAAAAACGTGGATTGGGTGCGTTCGTTTCGTTTCTGGATCGAAACTGTGCATCGTTTCGTTAACGACCCGAATGGGTGCATTAAATGCAACATTTGCATGGTTTTTTGCACAGTAACGAAACTGACAAAAACGAACCAAAACATCACTATTGGGTCCAAAAACGTGGATTGGGTGCGTTCGTTTCGTTTCTGGATCGAAACTGTGCATCGTTTCGTTAACGACCCGAATGGGTGCATTAAATGCAACATTTGCATGGTTTTTTGCACAGTAACGAAACTGACAAAAACGAACCAAAACATCACTATTGGGTCCAAAAACGTGGATTGGGTGCGTTCGTTTCGTTTCTGGATCGAAACTGTGCATCGTTTCGTTAACGACCCGAATGGGTGCATTAAATGCAACATTTGCATGGTTTTTTGCACAGTAACGAAACTGACAAAAACGAACCAAAACATCACTATTGGGTCCAAAAACGTGGATTGGGTGCGTTCGTTTCGTTTCTGGATCGAAACTGTGCATCGTTTCGTTAACGACCCGAATGGGTGCATTAAATGCAACATTTGCATGGTTTTTTGCACAGTAACGAAACTGACAAAAACGAACCAAAACATCACTATTGGGTCCAAAAACGTGGATTGGGTGCGTTCGTTTCGTTTCTGGATCGAAACTGTGCATCGTTTCGTTAACGACCCGAATGGGTGCATTAAATGCAACATTTGCATGGTTTTTTGCACAGTAACGAAACTGACAAAAACGAACCAAAACATCACTATTGGGTCCAAAAACGTGGATTGGGTGCGTTCGTTTCGTTTCTGGATCGAAACTGTGCATCGTTTCGTTAACGACCCGAATGGGTGCATTAAATGCAACATTTGCATGGTTTTTTGCACAGTAACGAAACTGACAAAAACGAACCAAAACATCACTATTGGGTCCAAAAACGTGGATTGGGTGCGTTCGTTTCGTTTCTGGATCGAAACTGTGCATCGTTTCGTTAACGACCCGAATGGGTGCATTAAATGCAACATTTGCATGGTTTTTTGCACAGTAACGAAACTGACAAAAACGAACCAAAACATCACTATTGGGTCCAAAAACGTGGATTGGGTGCGTTCGTTTCGTTTCTGGATCGAAACTGTGCATCGTTTCGTTAACGACCCGAATGGGTGCATTAAATGCAACATTTGCATGGTTTTTTGCACAGTAACGAAACTGACAAAAACGAACCAAAACATCACTATTGGGTCCAAAAACGTGGATTGGGTGCGTTCGTTTCGTTTCTGGATCGAAACTGTGCATCGTTTCGTTAACGACCCGAATGGGTGCATTAAATGCAACATTTGCATGGTTTTTTGCACAGTAACGAAACTGACAAAAACGAACCAAAACATCACTATTGGGTCCAAAAACGTGGATTGGGTGCGTTCGTTTCGTTTCTGGATCGAAACTGTGCATCGTTTCGTTAACGACCCGAATGGGTGCATTAAATGCAACATTTGCATGGTTTTTTGCACAGTAACGAAACTGACAAAAACGAACCAAAACATCACTATTGGGTCCAAAAACGTGGATTGGGTGCGTTCGTTTCGTTTCTGGATCGAAACTGTGCATCGTTTCGTTAACGACCCGAATGGGTGCATTAAATGCAACATTTGCATGGTTTTTTGCACAGTAACGAAACTGACAAAAACGAACCAAAACATCACTATTGGGTCCAAAAACGTGGATTGGGTGCGTTCGTTTCGTTTCTGGATCGAAACTGTGCATCGTTTCGTTAACGACCCGAATGGGTGCATTAAATGCAACATTTGCATGGTTTTTTGCACAGTAACGAAACTGACAAAAACGAACCAAAACATCACTATTGGGTCCAAAAACGTGGATTGGGTGCGTTCGTTTCGTTTCTGGATCGAAACTGTGCATCGTTTCGTTAACGACCCGAATGGGTGCATT
The DNA here is from genome assembly GCA_900205405.1 of Echinochloa crus-galli. NCBI lineage: Eukaryota > Viridiplantae > Streptophyta > Magnoliopsida > Poales > Poaceae > Echinochloa > Echinochloa crus-galli. Next base: position 60,375 of record OAMR01000906.1, on the reverse strand, counting down.
AAATGCAACATTTGCATGGTTTTTTGCACAGTAACGAAACTGACAAAAACGAACCAAAACATCACTATTGGGTCCAAAAACGTGGATTGGGTGCGTTCGTTTCGTTTCTGGATCGAAACTGTGCATCGTTTCGTTAACGACCCGAATGGGTGCATTAAATGCAACATTTGCATGGTTTTTTGCACAGTAACGAAACTGACAAAAACGAACCAAAACATCACTATTGGGTCCAAAAACGTGGATTGGGTGCGTTCGTTTCGTTTCTGGATCGAAACTGTGCATCGTTTCGTTAACGACCCGAATGGGTGCATTAAATGCAACATTTGCATGGTTTTTTGCACAGTAACGAAACTGACAAAAACGAACCAAAACATCACTATTGGGTCCAAAAACGTGGATTGGGTGCGTTCGTTTCGTTTCTGGATCGAAACTGTGCATCGTTTCGTTAACGACCCGAATGGGTGCATTAAATGCAACATTTGCATGGTTTTTTGCACAGTAACGAAACTGACAAAAACGAACCAAAACATCACTATTGGGTCCAAAAACGTGGATTGGGTGCGTTCGTTTCGTTTCTGGATCGAAACTGTGCATCGTTTCGTTAACGACCCGAATGGGTGCATTAAATGCAACATTTGCATGGTTTTTTGCACAGTAACGAAACTGACAAAAACGAACCAAAACATCACTATTGGGTCCAAAAACGTGGATTGGGTGCGTTCGTTTCGTTTCTGGATCGAAACTGTGCATCGTTTCGTTAACGACCCGAATGGGTGCATTAAATGCAACATTTGCATGGTTTTTTGCACAGTAACGAAACTGACAAAAACGAACCAAAACATCACTATTGGGTCCAAAAACGTGGATTGGGTGCGTTCGTTTCGTTTCTGGATCGAAACTGTGCATCGTTTCGTTAACGACCCGAATGGGTGCATTAAATGCAACATTTGCATGGTTTTTTGCACAGTAACGAAACTGACAAAAACGAACCAAAACATCACTATTGGGTCCAAAAACGTGGATTGGGTGCGTTCGTTTCGTTTCTGGATCGAAACTGTGCATCGTTTCGTTAACGACCCGAATAGGCGCATTAAATCCAACATTTGCATGGTTTTTTGCACAGTAACGAAACTGACCAAAACGAACCAAAACTTCACTATTGGGTCTCAAAACATGGATCGGGTGCGTTCGTTTTGTTTCTGGCCCAAAAATGTGCGTCGTTTCGTTAACGACCCGAATGGGTGCATTCAATGCAACCCCAGCATGGTTTCTTGCACTGTAACGAAACTGACCCAAACGAACAAAAACATCACTATTGGGTCTAAAAATATGGATTGGGTGCGTTCGTTTCGTTTCTAGCCCGAAACTGTGCATCGTTTCGTTAACGACCTGAATGAGCGCATTAAATCCAACATTTGCATGGTTTTTTGCACAGTAACAAAACAGACCAAAACGAACCAAAACATCACTATTGGGTCTAAAAATGTGGATTGGGTGCGTTCGTTTCGTTTCTGGCCCGAAACTGTGCATCGCTTCATTAACGACCCGAATGGGTGCATTAAATGCAACCTCGGCATGGTTTTTTGCACTGTAATGAAACTGACCAAAACAAACCAAAACATCACCATTGGGTCCAAAAACGTGGATTGGGTGTGTTTGTTTTGTTTCTGGCCCGAAACTGTGCATCGTTTCATTTAAGGCCCGCATTGGTGCATTAAATGCAACCCCAGCATGATTTGTTGCACAGTAACTAAACTGACCAAAACGAACCAAAAAATCACTATTGGGTCCAAAAACGTGGATTGGGTGCGTTCGTTTTGTTTCTGGCCCGAAACTGTGCATCGCTTCATTAATGACCTGAATGAGCGCATTAAATCCAACATTTGCATGGTTTTTTGCACAGTAACGAAACTGACCAAAACGAACCAAAACATCACTATTGGGTCTAAAAACGTGGATTTGGTGCGTTCGTTTCGTTTCTGGCCCAAAACTGTGCATCGTTTCGTTAACGACCTGAATGAGCGCATTAAATCCAACATTTGCATGAGTTTTTGCACAGTAACAAAACTGACCAAAAGAACCAAAACATCACTATTGGGTCTAAAAACGTAGATTTGGTGTGTTCGTTTCGTTTCTGGCCCGGAACTGTGCATCGCTTCGTTAACGACCCGAATGGGTGCATTAAATGCAACCTCGGCATGGTTTTTTGCACTGTAACGAAACTGACCAAAACAAACCAAAAGATCACCATTGGGTCCAAAAACGTGGATTGGGTGCGTTTGTTTTGTTTCTGGCCCGAAACTGTGCATCGTTTCGTTAACGACCCGAATGGACGCATTAAATACAACATTTGCATGGTTTTTTGCACCGTAGCGAAAGTGACCAAAACAAACCAAAACATCACCATTGGGTCCAAAAACGTGGATTGGGTGCGTTCATTTTGTTTCTGGCCCGAAACTTTGCATCGTTTCGTTAACGGCCCGAATCGGTGCATTAAATGCAACCCGGCATGATTTGTTGCACTGTAACGAAACTGGCCAAAACGAACCAAAACATCACTATTGGGTCCAAAAACGTGGATTGGGTGCGTTCGTTTCGTTTCTGGCCAGAAACTGTGCATCGTTTTGTTAACGACCCGAATGGGTGCATTAAATGCAACCTCAGCATGGTTTTTTGCACTGTAACGAAACTGACCAAAACAAACCAAAACATCACCATTGGGTCAAAAAACATGGATTGGGTGCGTTTGTTTCGTTTCTTGCCCGAAACTGTGCATCGTTTCATTTAAGACCCAAATTAGTGCATTAAATGCAACCCCGGCATGATTTGTTGCACAGTAACTAAACTGACCAAAACGAACCAAAACATCACTATTGGGTCCAAAAACGTAGATTGGGTGTGTTTGTTTTGTTTCTGGCCCGAAACTGTGCATCGCTTCGTTAACGACCCGAATGGACGCATTAAATTCAACATGTACATGTTTTTTTGCACAATAACGAAAGTGACCAAAACAAACCAAAACATCACTATTGGGTCCAAAAATGTGGATTCGGTGCGTTCGTTTCGTTTCTGGCCCAAAACTGTGCATCGTTTCGTTAACGACCCGAATGGGCGCATTAAATGAAACATTGGAATGGTTTTTCTGCAAAGTAACGAAACTGACCAAAACGAACCAAAACATCACTATTGGGTCCAAAAACGTGGATTGGGTGCGTTCGTTTCGTTTCTGGATCGAAACTGTGCATCGTTTCGTTAACAACCCGAATGGGTGCATTAAATGCAACGTAGGCATGGTTTTTTGCATTGTAACGAAACAAACCAAAACAAACCAAAACATAACCATTGGGTCCAAATACGTGGATTGGGTGCGTTTGTTTCGTTTCTGGCCTGAAACTGTGCATCGTTTCATTTAAGGCCCGAATTGGTGCATTAAATGCAACCCTGGCATGATTTGTTGCACAGTAACTAAACTGACCAAAACGAACCAAAACATCACTATTGGGTCCAAAAACGTAGATTGGGTGCGTTCGTTTCGTTTGGGCCGAAACTGTGCGTCGTTTCGTTAACGACCCGAATGGGCGCACTAAATCCAACATTTGCATGGTTTCTTGCACCGTAACGAAACTGACCAAAACGAACAAAAACATCACTATTGGATCCAAAAATGTGGATTCGGTGCGTTCGTTTCGTTTCTGGCTCGAAACTGTGCATCGTTTCGTTAACGACCCGAATGGGTGCATTAAATGCAACATTTGCATGGTTTTTTGCACAGTAACGAAACTGACAAAAACGAACCAAAACATCACTATTGGGTCCAAAAACGTGGATTGGGTGCGTTCGTTTCGTTTCTGGATCGAAACTGTGCATCGTTTCGTTAACGACCCGAATGGGTGCATTAAATGCAACATTTGCATGGTTTTTTGCACAGTAACGAAACTGACAAAAACGAACCAAAACATCACTATTGGGTCCAAAAACGTGGATTGGGTGCGTTCGTTTCGTTTCTGGATCGAAACTGTGCATCGTTTCGTTAACGACCCGAATGGGTGCATTAAATGCAACATTTGCATGATTTTTTGCACAGTAACGAAACTGACAAAAACGAACCAAAACATCACTATTGGGTCCAAAAACGTGGATTGGGTGCGTTCGTTTCGTTTCTGGATCGAAACTGTGCATCGTTTCGTTAACGACCCGAATGGGTGCATTAAATGCAACATTTGCATGATTTTTTGCACAGTAACGAAACTGACAAAAACGAACCAAAACATCACTATTGGGTCCAAAAACGTGGATTGGGTGCGTTCGTTTCGTTTCTGGATCGAAACTGTGCATCGTTTCGTTAACGACCCGAATGGGTGCATTAAATGCAACATTTGCATGATTTTTTGCACAGTAACGAAACTGACAAAAACGAACCAAAACATCACTATTGGGTCCAAAAACGTGGATTGGGTGCGTTCGTTTCGTTTCTGGATCGAAACTGTGCATCGTTTCGTTAACGACCCGAATGGGTGCATTAAATGCAACATTTGCATGATTTTTTGCACAGTAACGAAACTGACAAAAACGAACCAAAACATCACTATTGGGTCCAAAAACGTGGATTGGGTGCGTTCGTTTCGTTTCTGGATCGAAACTGTGCATCGTTTCGTTAACGACCCGAATGGGTGCATTAAATGCAACATTTGCATGATTTTTTGCACAGTAACGAAACTGACAAAAACGAACCAAAACATCACTATTGGGTCCAAAAACGTGGATTGGGTGCGTTCGTTTCGTTTCTGGATCGAAACTGTGCATCGTTTCGTTAACGACCCGAATGGGTGCATTAAATGCAACATTTGCATGATTTTTTGCACAGTAACGAAACTGACAAAAACGAACCAAAACATCACTATTGGGTCCAAAAACGTGGATTGGGTGCGTTCGTTTCGTTTCTGGATCGAAACTGTGCATCGTTTCGTTAACGACCCGAATGGGTGCATTAAATGCAACATTTGCATGATTTTTTGCACAGTAACGAAACTGACAAAAACGAACCAAAACATCACTATTGGGTCCAAAAACGTGGATTGGGTGCGTTCGTTTCGTTTCTGGATCGAAACTGTGCATCGTTTCGTTAACGACCCGAATGGGTGCATTAAATGCAACATTTGCATGATTTTTTGCACAGTAACGAAACTGACAAAAACGAACCAAAACATCACTATTGGGTCCAAAAACGTGGATTGGGTGCGTTCGTTTCGTTTCTGGATCGAAACTGTGCATCGTTTCGTTAACGACCCGAATGGGTGCATTAAATGCAACATTTGCATGATTTTTTGCACAGTAACGAAACTGACAAAAACGAACCAAAACATCACTATTGGGTCCAAAAACGTGGATTGGGTGCGTTCGTTTCGTTTCTGGATCGAAACTGTGCATCGTTTCGTTAACGACCCGAATGGGTGCATTAAATGCAACATTTGCATGATTTTTTGCACAGTAACGAAACTGACCAAAACGAACCAAAACATCACTATTGGGTCCAAAAACGTGGATTGGGTGCGTTCGTTTCGTTTCTGGATCGAAACTGTGCATCGTTTCGTTAACGACCCGAATGGGTGCATTAAATGCAACATTTGCATGGTTTTTTGCACAGTAACGAAACTGACAAAAACGAACCAAAACATCACTATTGGGTCCAAAAACGTGGATTGGGTGCGTTCGTTTCGTTTCTGGATCGAAACTGTGCATCGTTTCGTTAACGACCCGAATGGGTGCATTAAATGCAACATTTGCATGGTTTTTTGCACAGTAACGAAACTGACCAAAACGAACCAAAACATCACTATTGGGTCCAAAAACGTGGATTGGGTGCGTTTGTTTCGTTTCTGGCCCGAAACTGTGCATCGTTTCATGTAAGGCCCGAATCGGTGCATTAAATGCAACCCCGGCATGATTTGTTGCATAGTAACTAAACTGACCAAAATGAACCAAAACGTCACTATTGGGTCCAAAAACGTGGATTGGGTGCGTTTGTTTCGTTTCTGGCCCGAAACTGTGCATCGTTTCATGTAAGGCCCGAATCGGTGCATTAAATGCAACCCCGGCATGATTTGTTGCATAGTAACTAAACTGACCAAAATGAACCAAAACGTCACTATTGGGTCCAAAAATGTGGATTGGGTGTGTTCGTTTCGTTTCTGGCCCGAAACTGTGCAACGTTTTGTTAACAACCCGAATGGGTGCACTAAATGCAACCTCGGCATGGTTTTTTGCACTGTAACGAAACTGACCAAAACAAACCAAGACATCACCATTGGGTCCAAAAACGTGGATTGGGTGCGTTTGTTTCGTTTCTGGCCCGAAACTGTGCATCGTTTCATGTAAGGCCCGAATCGGTGCATTAAATGCAACCCCGGCATAATTTGTTGCATAGTAACTAAACTGACCAAAACGAACCAAAACGTCACTATTGGGTCCAAAAACGTGGATTGGGTGCGTTTGTTTCGTTTCTGGCCCGAAACTGTGCATCGTTTCATGTAAGGCCCGAATCGGTGCATTAAATGCAACCCCGGCATAATTTGTTGCATAGTAACTAAACTGACCAAAACGAACCAAAACGTCACTATTGGGTCCAAAAACGTGGATTGGGTGCGTTTGTTTCGTTTCTGGCCCGAAACTGTGCATCGTTTCATGTAAGGCCCGAATCGGTGCATTAAATGCAACCCCGGCATAATTTGTTGCATAGTAACTAAACTGACCAAAACGAACCAAAACGTCACTATTGGGTCCAAAAACGTGGATTGGGTGCGTTTGTTTCGTTTCTGGCCCGAAACTGTGCATCGTTTCATGTAAGGCCCGAATCGGTGCATTAAATGCAACCCCGGCATAATTTGTTGCATAGTAACTAAACTGACCAAAACGAACCAAAACGTCACTATTGGGTCCAAAAACGTGGATTGGGTGCGTTTGTTTCGTTTCTGGCCCGAAACTGTGCATCGTTTCATGTAAGGCCCGAATCGGTGCATTAAATGCAACCCCGGCATAATTTGTTGCATAGTAACTAAACTGACCAAAACGAACCAAAACGTCACTATTGGGTCCAAAAACGTGGATTGGGTGCGTTTGTTTCGTTTCTGGCCCGAAACTGTGCATCGTTTCATGTAAGGCCCGAATCGGTGCATTAAATGCAACCCCGGCATAATTTGTTGCATAGTAACTAAACTGACCAAAACGAACCAAAACGTCACTATTGGGTCCAAAAACGTGGATTGGGTGCGTTTGTTTCGTTTCTGGCCCGAAACTGTGCATCGTTTCATGTAAGGCCCGAATCGGTGCATTAAATGCAACCCCGGCATAATTTGTTGCATAGTAACTAAACTGACCAAAACGAACCAAAACGTCACTATTGGGTCCAAAAACGTGGATTGGGTGCGTTTGTTTCGTTTCTGGCCCGAAACTGTGCATCGTTTCATGTAAGGCCCGAATCGGTGCATTAAATGCAACCCCGGCATAATTTGTTGCATAGTAACTAAACTGACCAAAACGAACCAAAACGTCACTATTGGGTCCAAAAACGTGGATTGGGTGCGTTTGTTTCGTTTCTGGCCCGAAACTGTGCATCGTTTCATGTAAGGCCCGAATCGGTGCATTAAATGCAACCCCGGCATAATTTGTTGCATAGTAACTAAACTGACCAAAACGAACCAAAACGTCACTATTGGGTCCAAAAACGTGGATTGGGTGCGTTTGTTTCGTTTCTGGCCCGAAACTGTGCATCGTTTCATGTAAGGCCCGAATCGGTGCATTAAATGCAACCCCGGCATAATTTGTTGCATAGTAACTAAACTGACCAAAACGAACCAAAACGTCACTATTGGGTCCAAAAACGTGGATTGGGTGCGTTTGTTTCGTTTCTGGCCCGAAACTGTGCATCGTTTCATGTAAGGCCCGAATCGGTGCATTAAATGCAACCCCGGCATAATTTGTTGCATAGTAACTAAACTGACCAAAACGAACCAAAACGTCACTATTGGGTCCAAAAACGTGGATTGGGTGCGTTTGTTTCGTTTCTGGCCCGAAACTGTGCATCGTTTCATGTAAGGCCCGAATCGGTGCATTAAATGCAACCCCGGCATAATTTGTTGCATAGTAACTAAACTGACCAAAACGAACCAAAACGTCACTATTGGGTCCAAAAACGTGGATTGGGTGCGTTTGTTTCGTTTCTGGCCCGAAACTGTGCATCGTTTCATGTAAGGCCCGAATCGGTGCATTAAATGCAACCCCGGCATAATTTGTTGCATAGTAACTAAACTGACCAAAACGAACCAAAACGTCACTATTGGGTCCAAAAACGTGGATTGGGTGCGTTTGTTTCGTTTCTGGCCCGAAACTGTGCATCGTTTCATGTAAGGCCCGAATCGGTGCATTAAATGCAACCCCGGCATAATTTGTTGCATAGTAACTAAACTGACCAAAACGAACCAAAACGTCACTATTGGGTCCAAAAACGTGGATTGGGTGCGTTTGTTTCGTTTCTGGCCCGAAACTGTGCATCGTTTCATGTAAGGCCCGAATCGGTGCATTAAATGCAACCCCGGCATAATTTGTTGCATAGTAACTAAACTGACCAAAACGAACCAAAACGTCACTATTGGGTCCAAAAACGTGGATTGGGTGCGTTTGTTTCGTTTCTGGCCCGAAACTGTGCATCGTTTCATGTAAGGCCCGAATCGGTGCATTAAATGCAACCCCGGCATAATTTGTTGCATAGTAACTAAACTGACCAAAACGAACCAAAACGTCACTATTGGGTCCAAAAACGTGGATTGGGTGCGTTTGTTTCGTTTCTGGCCCGAAACTGTGCATCGTTTCATGTAAGGCCCGAATCGGTGCATTAAATGCAACCCCGGCATAATTTGTTGCATAGTAACTAAACTGACCAAAACGAACCAAAACGTCACTATTGGGTCCAAAAACGTGGATTGGGTGCGTTTGTTTCGTTTCTGGCCCGAAACTGTGCATCGTTTCATGTAAGGCCCGAATCGGTGCATTAAATGCAACCCCGGCATAATTTGTTGCATAGTAACTAAACTGACCAAAACGAACCAAAACGTCACTATTGGGTCCAAAAACGTGGATTGGGTGCGTTTGTTTCGTTTCTGGCCCGAAACTGTGCATCGTTTCATGTAAGGCCCGAATCGGTGCATTAAATGCAACCCCGGCATAATTTGTTGCATAGTAACTAAACTGACCAAAACGAACCAAAACGTCACTATTGGGTCCAAAAACGTGGATTGGGTGCGTTTGTTTCGTTTCTGGCCCGAAACTGTGCATCGTTTCATGTAAGGCCCGAATCGGTGCATTAAATGCAACCCCGGCATAATTTGTTGCATAGTAACTAAACTGACCAAAACGAACCAAAACGTCACTATTGGGTCCAAAAACGTGGATTGGGTGCGTTTGTTTCGTTTCTGGCCCGAAACTGTGCATCGTTTCATGTAAGGCCCGAATCGGTGCATTAAATGCAACCCCGGCATAATTTGTTGCATAGTAACTAAACTGACCAAAACGAACCAAAACGTCACTATTGGGTCCAAAAACGTGGATTGGGTGCGTTTGTTTCGTTTCTGGCCCGAAACTGTGCATCGTTTCATGTAAGGCCCGAATCGGTGCATTAAATGCAACCCCGGCATAATTTGTTGCATAGTAACTAAACTGACCAAAACGAACCAAAACGTCACTATTGGGTCCAAAAACGTGGATTGGGTGCGTTTGTTTCGTTTCTGGCCCGAAACTGTGCATCGTTTCATGTAAGGCCCGAATCGGTGCATTAAATGCAACCCCGGCATAATTTGTTGCATAGTAACTAAACTGACCAAAACGAACCAAAACGTCACTATTGGGTCCAAAAACGTGGATTGGGTGCGTTTGTTTCGTTTCTGGCCCGAAACTGTGCATCGTTTCATGTAAGGCCCGAATCGGTGCATTAAATGCAACCCCGGCATAATTTGTTGCATAGTAACTAAACTGACCAAAACGAACCAAAACGTCACTATTGGGTCCAAAAACGTGGATTGGGTGCGTTTGTTTCGTTTCTGGCCCGAAACTGTGCATCGTTTCATGTAAGGCCCGAATCGGTGCATTAAATGCAACCCCGGCATAATTTGTTGCATAGTAACTAAACTGACCAAAACGAACCAAAACGTCACTATTGGGTCCAAAAACGTGGATTGGGTGCGTTTGTTTCGTTTCTGGCCCGAAACTGTGCATCGTTTCATGTAAGGCCCGAATCGGTGCATTAAATGCAACCCCGGCATAATTTGTTGCATAGTAACTAAACTGACCAAAACGAACCAAAACGTCACTATTGGGTCCAAAAACGTGGATTGGGTGCGTTTGTTTCGTTTCTGGCCCGAAACTGTGCATCGTTTCATGTAAGGCCCGAATCGGTGCATTAAATGCAACCCCGGCATAATTTGTTGCATAGTAACTAAACTGACCAAAACGAACCAAAACGTCACTATTGGGTCCAAAAACGTGGATTGGGTGCGTTTGTTTCGTTTCTGGCCCGAAACTGTGCATCGTTTCATGTAAGGCCCGAATCGGTGCATTAAATGCAACCCCGGCATAATTTGTTGCATAGTAACTAAACTGACCAAAACGAACCAAAACGTCACTATTGGGTCCAAAAACGTGGATTGGGTGCGTTTGTTTCGTTTCTGGCCCGAAACTGTGCATCGTTTCATGTAAGGCCCGAATCGGTGCATTAAATGCAACCCCGGCATAATTTGTTGCATAGTAACTAAACTGACCAAAACGAACCAAAACGTCACTATTGGGTCCAAAAACGTGGATTGGGTGCGTTTGTTTCGTTTCTGGCCCGAAACTGTGCATCGTTTCATGTAAGGCCCGAATCGGTGCATTAAATGCAACCCCGGCATAATTTGTTGCATAGTAACTAAACTGACCAAAACGAACCAAAACGTCACTATTGGGTCCAAAAACGTGGATTGGGTGCGTTTGTTTCGTTTCTGGCCCGAAACTGTGCATCGTTTCATGTAAGGCCCGAATCGGTGCATTAAATGCAACCCCGGCATAATTTGTTGCATAGTAACTAAACTGACCAAAACGAACCAAAACGTCACTATTGGGTCCAAAAACGTGGATTGGGTGCGTTTGTTTCGTTTCTGGCCCGAAACTGTGCATCGTTTCATGTAAGGCCCGAATCGGTGCATTAAATGCAACCCCGGCATAATTTGTTGCATAGTAACTAAACTGACCAAAACGAACCAAAACGTCACTATTGGGTCCAAAAACGTGGATTGGGTGCGTTTGTTTCGTTTCTGGCCCGAAACTGTGCATCGTTTCATGTAAGGCCCGAATCGGTGCATTAAATGCAACCCCGGCATAATTTGTTGCATAGTAACTAAACTGACCAAAACGAACCAAAACGTCACTATTGGGTCCAAAAACGTGGATTGGGTGCGTTTGTTTCGTTTCTGGCCCGAAACTGTGCATCGTTTCATGTAAGGCCCGAATCGGTGCATTAAATGCAACCCCGGCATAATTTGTTGCATAGTAACTAAACTGACCAAAACGAACCAAAACGTCACTATTGGGTCCAAAAACGTGGATTGGGTGCGTTTGTTTCGTTTCTGGCCCGAAACTGTGCATCGTTTCATGTAAGGCCCGAATCGGTGCATTAAATGCAACCCCGGCATAATTTGTTGCATAGTAACTAAACTGACCAAAACGAACCAAAACGTCACTATTGGGTCCAAAAACGTGGATTGGGTGCGTTTGTTTCGTTTCTGGCCCGAAACTGTGCATCGTTTCATGTAAGGCCCGAATCGGTGCATTAAATGCAACCCCGGCATAATTTGTTGCATAGTAACTAAACTGACCAAAACGAACCAAAACGTCACTATTGGGTCCAAAAACGTGGATTGGGTGCGTTTGTTTCGTTTCTGGCCCGAAACTGTGCATCGTTTCATGTAAGGCCCGAATCGGTGCATTAAATGCAACCCCGGCATAATTTGTTGCATAGTAACTAAACTGACCAAAACGAACCAAAACGTCACTATTGGGTCCAAAAACGTGGATTGGGTGCGTTTGTTTCGTTTCTGGCCCGAAACTGTGCATCGTTTCATGTAAGGCCCGAATCGGTGCATTAAATGCAACCCCGGCATAATTTGTTGCATAGTAACTAAACTGACCAAAACGAACCAAAACGTCACTATTGGGTCCAAAAACGTGGATTGGGTGCGTTTGTTTCGTTTCTGGCCCGAAACTGTGCATCGTTTCATGTAAGGCCCGAATCGGTGCATTAAATGCAACCCCGGCATAATTTGTTGCATAGTAACTAAACTGACCAAAACGAACCAAAACGTCACTATTGGGTCCAAAAACGTGGATTGGGTGCGTTTGTTTCGTTTCTGGCCCGAAACTGTGCATCGTTTCATGTAAGGCCCGAATCGGTGCATTAAATGCAACCCCGGCATAATTTGTTGCATAGTAACTAAACTGACCAAAACGAACCAAAACGTCACTATTGGGTCCAAAAACGTGGATTGGGTGCGTTTGTTTCGTTTCTGGCCCGAAACTGTGCATCGTTTCATGTAAGGCCCGAATCGGTGCATTAAATGCAACCCCGGCATAATTTGTTGCATAGTAACTAAACTGACCAAAACGAACCAAAACGTCACTATTGGGTCCAAAAACGTGGATTGGGTGCGTTTGTTTCGTTTCTGGCCCGAAACTGTGCATCGTTTCATGTAAGGCCCGAATCGGTGCATTAAATGCAACCCCGGCATAATTTGTTGCATAGTAACTAAACTGACCAAAACGAACCAAAACGTCACTTGTAACGAAACTGACCAAAACAAACCAAAACATCACCATTGGTTCCAAAAACGTGGATTTGGTGCGTTCGTTTCGTTTCTGGCCCAAAACTGTGCATCGTTTCGTTAACGACCTGAATGAGCGCATTAAATCGACCATTTGCATGGTTTTTTGCACAGTAACGAAACTGACCAAAAGAACCAAAACATCACTATTGGGTCTAAAAACGTAGATTTGGTGAGTTTGTTTCGTTTCTGGCCCTGAACTGTGCATCGCTTCATTAACGACCCGAATGGGTGTATTAAATGGAACCTCGGCATGGTTTTTTGCACTCTAACGAAACTGACCAAAACAAACCAAAACATCACCATTGGGTCCAAAAACGTGGATTGGGTGCGTTCGTTTCGTTTCTGGCCCAAAACTGTGCATCGGTTCGTTAACGACCTGAATGAGCGCATTAAATCGACCATTTGCATGGTTTTTTGCCTGTCTCTTATACACATCTACATCACTATTAGGTCCAAAAACGTGGATTGGGTGCGTTCGTTTCGTTTCTGGCCCAAAACTGTGCATCGGTTCGTTAACGACCTGAATGAGCGCATTAAATCGACCATTTGCATGGTTTTTTGCCTGTCTCTTATACACATCTAGATGTGTATAAGAGACAGAATATGGATTTGGTGCGTTCGTTTCGTTTCTGGCCCAAAACTGTGCATCGTTTCGTTAACGACCTAAATGAGCGCATTAAATCGACCATTTGCATGGTTTTTTTTGCACAGTAACGAAACTGACCAAAAGAACCAAAACATCACTATTGGGTCTAAAAACGTAGATTTGGTGAGTTTGTTTCGTTTCTGGCCCAGAACTGTGCATCGCTTCGTTAACGACCCGAATGGGTGTATTAAATGGAACCTCGGCAGGGTTTTTTGCACTGTAACGAAACTGACCAAAACAAACCAAAACATCACCATTGGGTCCAAAAACGTGGATTGGGTGCGTTTGTTTCGTTTCTGGCCCGAAACTGTGCATCGTTTCATGTAAGGCCCGAATCGGTGCATTAAATGCAACCCCGGCATGATTTGTTGCATAGTAACTAAACTGAACAAAATGAACTAAAAAATCACTATTGGGTCCAAAAACGTGGATTGGGTGCGTTCGTTTTGTTTCTGGCCCGAAACTGTGGATCGCTTCGTTAACGAACTGAATGAGTGTATTAAATCCAACATTTGCATGGTTTTTTGTACAGTAACGAAACTGACCAAAACGAACCAAAACATCACTATTGGGTCTAAAAACGTGGATTTGGTGCATTCGTTTCGTTTCTGGGCCAAAACTGTGCATCGTTTCGTTAACGACCTGAATGAGCGCATTAAATCCAACATTTGCATGGATTTTTTGCACAGTAACGAAACTGACCAAAGGAACCAAAACATCACTATTGGGTCTAAAAACGTAGATTTGGTGAGTTTGTTTCGTTTCTGGCCCGGAACTGTGCATCGCTTCGTTAACGACCCGAATGGGTGTATTAAATGGAACCTCGGCATGGTTTTTGGCACTGTAACGAAACTGACCAAAACAAACCAAAACATCACCATTGGGTCAAAAAACGTGGATTGGGTGCGTTTGTTTTGTTTCTGGCCCGAAACTGTGCATCGTTTCATTTAAGGCCCGAATCGGTGCATTAAATGCAACCCCAGCATGATTTGTTGCATAGTAACTAAACTGAACAAAACGAACCAAAAATCACTATTGGGTCCAAAAACGTGGATTGGGTGCGTTCGTTTTGTTTCTGGCCCGAAACTGTGCATCGCTTCGTTAACGACCCGAATGGACGCATTAAATGCAACATTTGCATGTTTTTTTTCACAGTAACGAAACTGACCAAAACAAACCAAAACATCACCATTGGGTCCAAAAACGTGGATTGGGTGCGTTCGTTTCGCTTCTGGCCCGAAACTTTGCATCATTTCGTTAACGGCCCGAATCGGTGCATTAAATGCAACCCCGGTATGATTTGTTGCACAGTAATGAAACTGAACAAAACGAACCAAAACATCACTATTGGGTCCAAAAACGTAGATTGGGTGCGTTCGTTTTGTTTCTGGCCCGAAACTGTGCATTGCTTCGTTAACGACCCGAATGGACGCATCAAATGCAACATTTGCATGGTTTTTTGCACAGTAACGAAACTGACAAAAACATCACCATTGGGTCCAAAAACGTGGATTGTGTGCGTTCGTTTCGTTTCTGGCCTGAAACTTTGCATCGTTTTGTTAACGGCCCGAATCGGTGAATTAAATGCAACCCCGACATGATTTGTTGCACAGTAACGAAACTGACAAAAACGAACCAAAACATCACTATTGGGTCCAAAAACGTGGTTTGGGTACGTTCGTTTCGTTTCTGGCCCGAAACTGTGCATCTTTTCATTGACGGCCCGAATCGGTGCATTAAATGCAACCCCAACATGATTTCTTGTACTGTAATGAAGCTGACCAAAACGAACCAAAACATCATTATTGGGTCGAAAAACGTAGACTGGGTGCGTTCGTTTCGTTTGGCCCGAAACTGTGCATAGTTTCGTTAACGACCCGAATGGGTGCATTAAATCCAACATTTGCATGGTTTTTTGCACAGTAACGAAACTGACCAAAACGAACCAAAACTTCACTATCGGGTCTAAAAACGTGGATTGGGTGCGTTCGTTTTGTTTCTGGCCCGAAACTGTGCGTCGTTTCGTTAACGACCCGAATGGGTGCATTCTATGCAACCCCAGCATGGTTTCTTGCACTGTAACGAAACTGACCAAAACAAACCAAAACATCACTATTGGGCCCAAAAATGTGGATTCGGTGCGTTCGTTTCGTTTCTGGCCCAAAACTGTGCATCGTTTCGTTAACGACCCGAATGGGTGCATTCAATGCAACCCCAGCATGGTTTCTTGCACTGTAACGAAACTGACCAAAATGAACCAAAACATCACTATTGGGTCTAAAAACGTGGATTGGGTGCGTTCGTTTCGTTTCTGGCCCGAAACTGTGCGTCGTTTCGTTTACGACCCGAATGGGTGCATTCAATGCAACCCCAGCATGGTTTCTTGCACTGTAACGAAACTGACCAAAATGAACCAAAACATCACTATTGGGTCCAAAAATGTGGATTCGGTGCGTTCGTTTTGTTTCTGGCCCAAAACTGTGCATCATTTCGTTAACGACCCGAATGAGCGCATTAAATCCAACATTTGCATGGTTTTTTGTACAGTAACGAAACTGACCAAAACGAACCAAAACATCACTATTGGGTCTAAAAACGTGGATTGGGTGCATTTGTTTCGTTTGGCCCAAAACTGTGCATCGTTTCGTTAACGACCCGAATGGGCGCATTAAATCCAACATTTGCATGGTTTTTTGCACAGTAATGAAACTGACCAAAACGAACCAAAACTTCACTATTGGGTCTAAAAACGTGGATCGGGTGCGTTCATTTTGTTTCTGGCCCGAAACTGTGCATCGTTTCGTTAACGACCCTAATGGGTGCATTCAATGCAACCCCAGCATGGTTTCTTGCACTGTAACGAAACTGACCAAAACAAACCAAAACATAACTATTGGGTCCAAAAATGTGGATTCGGTGCGTTCGTTTCGTTTCTGGCCCAAAATTGTGCATCGTTTCGTTAACGACCCGAATGAGCGCATTAAATCCAACATTTGCATGGTTTTTTGCGCAGTAACGAAATTGACCACAACGAACCAAAACATCACTATTGGGTCTAAAAACATGGATTGGGTGCATTCATTTCGTTTCTGGCCCGAAACTGTGCGTCGTTTCGTTAACGAACCGAATGGGTGCATTCAATGCAACCCCAGCATGGTTTCTTGCACTGTAACAAAACTGACCAAAACGAACCAAAACATCACTATTGGGTCCAAAAACGTAGATTTGGTGAGTTTGTTTCGTTTCTGGCCCAAAACTGTGCATCGTTTCGTTAACGACCCGAATGAGCGCATTAAATCCAACATGTCCATGGTTTTTTGCGCAGTAACGAAACTGACCAAAACGAACCAAAACATCACTATTGGGTCTAAAAACGTGGATTGGGTGCGTTCGTTTCGTTTCTGGCCCGAAACTGTGCGTCGTTTTATTTAAGGCCCGAATCGGTGCATTAAATGCAACCCCAGCATAGTTTCTTGCACTGTAACGAAACTGACCAAAACGAACCAAAACATCACTATTGGGTCCAAAAACGTAGATTGGGTGCGTTCGTTTTGTTTCTGGCCGGATATTGTGTATCGCTTCGTTAACGACCTGAATGAGTGCATTAAATCCAACATTTGCATGGTTGTGCATCGTTTCGTTAACGACCCGAATGAGCGCATTAAATCCTACATTTGCATGGTTTTTTGCGCAGTAACGAAACTGACCACAACGAACCAAAACATCACTATTGGGAACAAAAATGTGGATTCGGTGCGTTCGTTTCGTTTCTGGCCCGAAACTGTGCGTCGTTTTATTTAAGGCCCGAATCGGTGCATTAAATGCAACCCCGGTATGATTTGTTGCACAGTAATGAAACTGACCAAAACGAACCAAAACATCACTATTGGGAACAAAAATGTGGATTCGGTGCGTTCGTTTCGTTTCTGGCCCGAAACTGTGCGTCGTTTTATTTAAGGCCCGAATCGGTGCATTAAATGCAACCCCGGTATGATTTGTTGCACAGTAATGAAACTGACCAAAACGAACCAAAACATCACTATTGGGAACAAAAATGTGGATTCGGTGCGTTCGTTTCGTTTCTGGCCCGAAACTGTGCGTCGTTTTATTTAAGGCCCGAATCGGTGCATTAAATGCAACCCCGGTATGATTTGTTGCACAGTAATGAAACTGACCAAAACGAACCAAAACATCACTATTGGGAACAAAAATGTGGATTCGGTGCGTTCGTTTCGTTTCTGGCCCGAAACTGTGCGTCGTTTTATTTAAGGCCCGAATCGGTGCATTAAATG
This sequence comes from Echinochloa crus-galli, assembly GCA_900205405.1. Lineage (NCBI taxonomy): Eukaryota > Viridiplantae > Streptophyta > Magnoliopsida > Poales > Poaceae > Echinochloa > Echinochloa crus-galli. The sequence continues at coordinate 42,535 of OAMR01000906.1, read as the reverse complement.
CAACCCCGGTATGATTTGTTGCACAGTAATGAAACTGACCAAAACGAACCAAAACATCACTATTGGGAACAAAAATGTGGATTCGGTGCGTTCGTTTCGTTTCTGGCCCGAAACTGTGCGTCGTTTTATTTAAGGCCCGAATCGGTGCATTAAATGCAACCCCGGTATGATTTGTTGCACAGTAATGAAACTGACCAAAACGAACCAAAACATCACTATTGGGAACAAAAATGTGGATTCGGTGCGTTCGTTTCGTTTCTGGCCCGAAACTGTGCGTCGTTTTATTTAAGGCCCGAATCGGTGCATTAAATGCAACCCCGGTATGATTTGTTGCACAGTAATGAAACTGACCAAAACGAACCAAAACATCACTATTGGGAACAAAAATGTGGATTCGGTGCGTTCGTTTCGTTTCTGGCCCGAAACTGTGCGTCGTTTTATTTAAGGCCCGAATCGGTGCATTAAATGCAACCCCGGTATGATTTGTTGCACAGTAATGAAACTGACCAAAACGAACCAAAACATCACTATTGGGAACAAAAATGTGGATTCGGTGCGTTCGTTTCGTTTCTGGCCCGAAACTGTGCGTCGTTTTATTTAAGGCCCGAATCGGTGCATTAAATGCAACCCCGGTATGATTTGTTGCACAGTAATGAAACTGACCAAAACGAACCAAAACATCACTATTGGGAACAAAAATGTGGATTCGGTGCGTTCGTTTCGTTTCTGGCCCGAAACTGTGCATCGTTTCGTTAACGACCCGAATGGGTGCATTCAATGCAACCCCAGCATGGTTTCTTGCACTGTAACGAAACTGACCAAATCGAACCAAAACATCACTATTGGGTACAAAAATGTGGATTCGGTGCGTTCGTTTCGTTTCTGGCCAAAAACTGTGCATTGTTTCGTTAACAACCCGAATGAGCGCATTAAATCCTACATTTGCATGGTTTTTTGCGCAGTAACGAAACTGACCACAACGAACCAAAACATCACTATTGGGGCTAAAAACGTGGATTGGGTGCGTTCGTTTCGTTTCTGGATCGAAACTGTGCATCGTTTCGTTAACGACCCGAATGGGTGCATTAAATGCAACATTTGCATGGTTTTTTGCACAGTAACGAAACTGACCAAAACGAACCAAAACATCAATATTGGGTCTAAAAACGTGGATTGGGTGCGTTCGTTTCGTTTCTGGCCCGAAACTGTGCATCGCTTCGTTAACGACCCGAATGGGTGCATTAAATGCAACATTTGCATGGTTTTTTGCACAGTAACGAAACTGACAAAAACGAACCAAAACATCACTATTGGGTCCAAAAACGTGGATTGGGTGCGTTCGTTTCGTTTCTGGATCGAAACTGTGCATCGTTTCGTTAACGACCCGAATGGGTGCATTAAATGCAACATTTGCATGGTTTTTTGCACAGTAACGAAACTGACAAAAACGAACCAAAACATCACTATTGGGTCCAAAAACGTGGATTGGGTGCGTTCGTTTCGTTTCTGGATCGAAACTGTGCATCGTTTCGTTAACGACCCGAATGGGTGCATTAAATGCAACATTTGCATGGTTTTTTGCACAGTAACGAAACTGACAAAAACGAACCAAAACATCACTATTGGGTCCAAAAACGTGGATTGGGTGCGTTCGTTTCGTTTCTGGATCGAAACTGTGCATCGTTTCGTTAACGACCCGAATGGGTGCATTAAATGCAACATTTGCATGGTTTTTTGCACAGTAACGAAACTGACAAAAACGAACCAAAACATCACTATTGGGTCCAAAAACGTGGATTGGGTGCGTTCGTTTCGTTTCTGGATCGAAACTGTGCATCGTTTCGTTAACGACCCGAATGGGTGCATTAAATGCAACATTTGCATGGTTTTTTGCACAGTAACGAAACTGACAAAAACGAACCAAAACATCACTATTGGGTCCAAAAACGTGGATTGGGTGCGTTCGTTTCGTTTCTGGATCGAAACTGTGCATCGTTTCGTTAACGACCCGAATGGGTGCATTAAATGCAACATTTGCATGGTTTTTTGCACAGTAACGAAACTGACAAAAACGAACCAAAACATCACTATTGGGTCCAAAAACGTGGATTGGGTGCGTTCGTTTCGTTTCTGGATCGAAACTGTGCATCGTTTCGTTAACGACCCGAATGGGTGCATTAAATGCAACATTTGCATGGTTTTTTGCACAGTAACGAAACTGACAAAAACGAACCAAAACATCACTATTGGGTCCAAAAACGTGGATTGGGTGCGTTCGTTTCGTTTCTGGATCGAAACTGTGCATCGTTTCGTTAACGACCCGAATGGGTGCATTAAATGCAACATTTGCATGGTTTTTTGCACAGTAACGAAACTGACAAAAACGAACCAAAACATCACTATTGGGTCCAAAAACGTGGATTGGGTGCGTTCGTTTCGTTTCTGGATCGAAACTGTGCATCGTTTCGTTAACGACCCGAATGGGTGCATTAAATGCAACATTTGCATGGTTTTTTGCACAGTAACGAAACTGACAAAAACGAACCAAAACATCACTATTGGGTCCAAAAACGTGGATTGGGTGCGTTCGTTTCGTTTCTGGATCGAAACTGTGCATCGTTTCGTTAACGACCCGAATGGGTGCATTAAATGCAACATTTGCATGGTTTTTTGCACAGTAACGAAACTGACAAAAACGAACCAAAACATCACTATTGGGTCCAAAAACGTGGATTGGGTGCGTTCGTTTCGTTTCTGGATCGAAACTGTGCATCGTTTCGTTAACGACCCGAATGGGTGCATTAAATGCAACATTTGCATGGTTTTTTGCACAGTAACGAAACTGACAAAAACGAACCAAAACATCACTATTGGGTCCAAAAACGTGGATTGGGTGCGTTCGTTTCGTTTCTGGATCGAAACTGTGCATCGTTTCGTTAACGACCCGAATGGGTGCATTAAATGCAACATTTGCATGGTTTTTTGCACAGTAACGAAACTGACAAAAACGAACCAAAACATCACTATTGGGTCCAAAAACGTGGATTGGGTGCGTTCGTTTCGTTTCTGGATCGAAACTGTGCATCGTTTCGTTAACGACCCGAATGGGTGCATTAAATGCAACATTTGCATGGTTTTTTGCACAGTAACGAAACTGACAAAAACGAACCAAAACATCACTATTGGGTCCAAAAACGTGGATTGGGTGCGTTCGTTTCGTTTCTGGATCGAAACTGTGCATCGTTTCGTTAACGACCCGAATGGGTGCATTAAATGCAACATTTGCATGGTTTTTTGCACAGTAACGAAACTGACAAAAACGAACCAAAACATCACTATTGGGTCCAAAAACGTGGATTGGGTGCGTTCGTTTCGTTTCTGGATCGAAACTGTGCATCGTTTCGTTAACGACCCGAATGGGTGCATTAAATGCAACATTTGCATGGTTTTTTGCACAGTAACGAAACTGACAAAAACGAACCAAAACATCACTATTGGGTCCAAAAACGTGGATTGGGTGCGTTCGTTTCGTTTCTGGATCGAAACTGTGCATCGTTTCGTTAACGACCCGAATGGGTGCATTAAATGCAACATTTGCATGGTTTTTTGCACAGTAACGAAACTGACAAAAACGAACCAAAACATCACTATTGGGTCCAAAAACGTGGATTGGGTGCGTTCGTTTCGTTTCTGGATCGAAACTGTGCATCGTTTCGTTAACGACCCGAATGGGTGCATTAAATGCAACATTTGCATGGTTTTTTGCACAGTAACGAAACTGACAAAAACGAACCAAAACATCACTATTGGGTCCAAAAACGTGGATTGGGTGCGTTCGTTTCGTTTCTGGATCGAAACTGTGCATCGTTTCGTTAACGACCCGAATGGGTGCATTAAATGCAACATTTGCATGGTTTTTTGCACAGTAACGAAACTGACAAAAACGAACCAAAACATCACTATTGGGTCCAAAAACGTGGATTGGGTGCGTTCGTTTCGTTTCTGGATCGAAACTGTGCATCGTTTCGTTAACGACCCGAATGGGTGCATTAAATGCAACATTTGCATGGTTTTTTGCACAGTAACGAAACTGACAAAAACGAACCAAAACATCACTATTGGGTCCAAAAACGTGGATTGGGTGCGTTCGTTTCGTTTCTGGATCGAAACTGTGCATCGTTTCGTTAACGACCCGAATGGGTGCATTAAATGCAACATTTGCATGGTTTTTTGCACAGTAACGAAACTGACAAAAACGAACCAAAACATCACTATTGGGTCCAAAAACGTGGATTGGGTGCGTTCGTTTCGTTTCTGGATCGAAACTGTGCATCGTTTCGTTAACGACCCGAATGGGTGCATTAAATGCAACATTTGCATGGTTTTTTGCACAGTAACGAAACTGACAAAAACGAACCAAAACATCACTATTGGGTCCAAAAACGTGGATTGGGTGCGTTCGTTTCGTTTCTGGATCGAAACTGTGCATCGTTTCGTTAACGACCCGAATGGGTGCATTAAATGCAACATTTGCATGGTTTTTTGCACAGTAACGAAACTGACAAAAACGAACCAAAACATCACTATTGGGTCCAAAAACGTGGATTGGGTGCGTTCGTTTCGTTTCTGGATCGAAACTGTGCATCGTTTCGTTAACGACCCGAATGGGTGCATTAAATGCAACATTTGCATGGTTTTTTGCACAGTAACGAAACTGACAAAAACGAACCAAAACATCACTATTGGGTCCAAAAACGTGGATTGGGTGCGTTCGTTTCGTTTCTGGATCGAAACTGTGCATCGTTTCGTTAACGACCCGAATGGGTGCATTAAATGCAACATTTGCATGGTTTTTTGCACAGTAACGAAACTGACAAAAACGAACCAAAACATCACTATTGGGTCCAAAAACGTGGATTGGGTGCGTTCGTTTCGTTTCTGGATCGAAACTGTGCATCGTTTCGTTAACGACCCGAATGGGTGCATTAAATGCAACATTTGCATGGTTTTTTGCACAGTAACGAAACTGACAAAAACGAACCAAAACATCACTATTGGGTCCAAAAACGTGGATTGGGTGCGTTCGTTTCGTTTCTGGATCGAAACTGTGCATCGTTTCGTTAACGACCCGAATGGGTGCATTAAATGCAACATTTGCATGGTTTTTTGCACAGTAACGAAACTGACAAAAACGAACCAAAACATCACTATTGGGTCCAAAAACGTGGATTGGGTGCGTTCGTTTCGTTTCTGGATCGAAACTGTGCATCGTTTCGTTAACGACCCGAATGGGTGCATTAAATGCAACATTTGCATGGTTTTTTGCACAGTAACGAAACTGACAAAAACGAACCAAAACATCACTATTGGGTCCAAAAACGTGGATTGGGTGCGTTCGTTTCGTTTCTGGATCGAAACTGTGCATCGTTTCGTTAACGACCCGAATGGGTGCATTAAATGCAACATTTGCATGGTTTTTTGCACAGTAACGAAACTGACAAAAACGAACCAAAACATCACTATTGGGTCCAAAAACGTGGATTGGGTGCGTTCGTTTCGTTTCTGGATCGAAACTGTGCATCGTTTCGTTAACGACCCGAATGGGTGCATTAAATGCAACATTTGCATGGTTTTTTGCACAGTAACGAAACTGACAAAAACGAACCAAAACATCACTATTGGGTCCAAAAACGTGGATTGGGTGCGTTCGTTTCGTTTCTGGATCGAAACTGTGCATCGTTTCGTTAACGACCCGAATGGGTGCATTAAATGCAACATTTGCATGGTTTTTTGCACAGTAACGAAACTGACAAAAACGAACCAAAACATCACTATTGGGTCCAAAAACGTGGATTGGGTGCGTTCGTTTCGTTTCTGGATCGAAACTGTGCATCGTTTCGTTAACGACCCGAATGGGTGCATTAAATGCAACATTTGCATGGTTTTTTGCACAGTAACGAAACTGACAAAAACGAACCAAAACATCACTATTGGGTCCAAAAACGTGGATTGGGTGCGTTCGTTTCGTTTCTGGATCGAAACTGTGCATCGTTTCGTTAACGACCCGAATGGGTGCATTAAATGCAACATTTGCATGGTTTTTTGCACAGTAACGAAACTGACAAAAACGAACCAAAACATCACTATTGGGTCCAAAAACGTGGATTGGGTGCGTTCGTTTCGTTTCTGGATCGAAACTGTGCATCGTTTCGTTAACGACCCGAATGGGTGCATTAAATGCAACATTTGCATGGTTTTTTGCACAGTAACGAAACTGACAAAAACGAACCAAAACATCACTATTGGGTCCAAAAACGTGGATTGGGTGCGTTCGTTTCGTTTCTGGATCGAAACTGTGCATCGTTTCGTTAACGACCCGAATGGGTGCATTAAATGCAACATTTGCATGGTTTTTTGCACAGTAACGAAACTGACAAAAACGAACCAAAACATCACTATTGGGTCCAAAAACGTGGATTGGGTGCGTTCGTTTCGTTTCTGGATCGAAACTGTGCATCGTTTCGTTAACGACCCGAATGGGTGCATTAAATGCAACATTTGCATGGTTTTTTGCACAGTAACGAAACTGACAAAAACGAACCAAAACATCACTATTGGGTCCAAAAACGTGGATTGGGTGCGTTCGTTTCGTTTCTGGATCGAAACTGTGCATCGTTTCGTTAACGACCCGAATGGGTGCATTAAATGCAACATTTGCATGGTTTTTTGCACAGTAACGAAACTGACAAAAACGAACCAAAACATCACTATTGGGTCCAAAAACGTGGATTGGGTGCGTTCGTTTCGTTTCTGGATCGAAACTGTGCATCGTTTCGTTAACGACCCGAATGGGTGCATTAAATGCAACATTTGCATGGTTTTTTGCACAGTAACGAAACTGACAAAAACGAACCAAAACATCACTATTGGGTCCAAAAACGTGGATTGGGTGCGTTCGTTTCGTTTCTGGATCGAAACTGTGCATCGTTTCGTTAACGACCCGAATGGGTGCATTAAATGCAACATTTGCATGGTTTTTTGCACAGTAACGAAACTGACAAAAACGAACCAAAACATCACTATTGGGTCCAAAAACGTGGATTGGGTGCGTTCGTTTCGTTTCTGGATCGAAACTGTGCATCGTTTCGTTAACGACCCGAATGGGTGCATTAAATGCAACATTTGCATGGTTTTTTGCACAGTAACGAAACTGACAAAAACGAACCAAAACATCACTATTGGGTCCAAAAACGTGGATTGGGTGCGTTCGTTTCGTTTCTGGATCGAAACTGTGCATCGTTTCGTTAACGACCCGAATGGGTGCATTAAATGCAACATTTGCATGGTTTTTTGCACAGTAACGAAACTGACAAAAACGAACCAAAACATCACTATTGGGTCCAAAAACGTGGATTGGGTGCGTTCGTTTCGTTTCTGGATCGAAACTGTGCATCGTTTCGTTAACGACCCGAATGGGTGCATTAAATGCAACATTTGCATGGTTTTTTGCACAGTAACGAAACTGACAAAAACGAACCAAAACATCACTATTGGGTCCAAAAACGTGGATTGGGTGCGTTCGTTTCGTTTCTGGATCGAAACTGTGCATCGTTTCGTTAACGACCCGAATGGGTGCATTAAATGCAACATTTGCATGGTTTTTTGCACAGTAACGAAACTGACAAAAACGAACCAAAACATCACTATTGGGTCCAAAAACGTGGATTGGGTGCGTTCGTTTCGTTTCTGGATCGAAACTGTGCATCGTTTCGTTAACGACCCGAATGGGTGCATTAAATGCAACATTTGCATGGTTTTTTGCACAGTAACGAAACTGACAAAAACGAACCAAAACATCACTATTGGGTCCAAAAACGTGGATTGGGTGCGTTCGTTTCGTTTCTGGATCGAAACTGTGCATCGTTTCGTTAACGACCCGAATGGGTGCATTAAATGCAACATTTGCATGGTTTTTTGCACAGTAACGAAACTGACAAAAACGAACCAAAACATCACTATTGGGTCCAAAAACGTGGATTGGGTGCGTTCGTTTCGTTTCTGGATCGAAACTGTGCATCGTTTCGTTAACGACCCGAATGGGTGCATTAAATGCAACATTTGCATGGTTTTTTGCACAGTAACGAAACTGACAAAAACGAACCAAAACATCACTATTGGGTCCAAAAACGTGGATTGGGTGCGTTCGTTTCGTTTCTGGATCGAAACTGTGCATCGTTTCGTTAACGACCCGAATGGGTGCATTAAATGCAACATTTGCATGGTTTTTTGCACAGTAACGAAACTGACAAAAACGAACCAAAACATCACTATTGGGTCCAAAAACGTGGATTGGGTGCGTTCGTTTCGTTTCTGGATCGAAACTGTGCATCGTTTCGTTAACGACCCGAATGGGTGCATTAAATGCAACATTTGCATGGTTTTTTGCACAGTAACGAAACTGACAAAAACGAACCAAAACATCACTATTGGGTCCAAAAACGTGGATTGGGTGCGTTCGTTTCGTTTCTGGATCGAAACTGTGCATCGTTTCGTTAACGACCCGAATGGGTGCATTAAATGCAACATTTGCATGGTTTTTTGCACAGTAACGAAACTGACAAAAACGAACCAAAACATCACTATTGGGTCCAAAAACGTGGATTGGGTGCGTTCGTTTCGTTTCTGGATCGAAACTGTGCATCGTTTCGTTAACGACCCGAATGGGTGCATTAAATGCAACATTTGCATGGTTTTTTGCACAGTAACGAAACTGACAAAAACGAACCAAAACATCACTATTGGGTCCAAAAACGTGGATTGGGTGCGTTCGTTTCGTTTCTGGATCGAAACTGTGCATCGTTTCGTTAACGACCCGAATGGGTGCATTAAATGCAACATTTGCATGGTTTTTTGCACAGTAACGAAACTGACAAAAACGAACCAAAACATCACTATTGGGTCCAAAAACGTGGATTGGGTGCGTTCGTTTCGTTTCTGGATCGAAACTGTGCATCGTTTCGTTAACGACCCGAATGGGTGCATTAAATGCAACATTTGCATGGTTTTTTGCACAGTAACGAAACTGACAAAAACGAACCAAAACATCACTATTGGGTCCAAAAACGTGGATTGGGTGCGTTCGTTTCGTTTCTGTCCAGAAACTTTGCATCATTTCGTTAACGGCCCGAATCGGTGCATTAAATGCAACCCCGGCTTGATTTGTTGCACAGTAACGAAACTGAACAAAACGAACCGAAACATCACTATTGGGTCCAAAAACGTAGATTGGGTGCATTCGTTTCGTTTCTGGCCTGAAACTGTGCATCGTTTCGTTAACGACCCGAATGGGTGCATTAAATGCAACATTTGCATGGTTTTTTGCACAGTAACGAAACTGACAAAAACGAACCAAAACATCACTATTGGGTCCAAAAACGTGGATTCGGTGCGTTCATTTCGTTTCTGGCCCAAAACTGTGCATCGTTTCGTTAACGACCCGAATGAGCGCATTAAATCCAACATTTGCTTGGTTTTTTGCGCAGTAATGAAACTGACCACAACAAACCAAAACATCACTATTGGGTCTAAAAATGTGGATTGGATGTGTTCGTTTCGTTTCTGGCCCGAAACTGTGCGTCGTTTCGTTAACGACCCGAATGGGTGCATTCAATGCAACCCCAGCATGATTTTTTGCACAGTAACGAAACTGACAAAAACGAACCAAAACATCACTATTGGGTCCAAAAACGTGGATTGGGTGCGTTCGTTTCGTTTCTGGATCGAAACTGTGCATCGTTTCGTTAACGACCCGAATGGGTGCATTAAATGCAACATTTGCATGGTTTTTTGCACAGTAACGAAACTGACAAAAACGAACCAAAACATCACTATTGGGTCCAAAAACGTGGATTGGGTGCGTTCGTTTCGTTTCTGGATCGAAACTGTGCATCGTTTCGTTAACGACCCGAATGGGTGCATTAAATGCAACATTTGCATGGTTTTTTGCACAGTAACGAAACTGACAAAAACGAACCAAAACATCACTATTGGGTCCAAAAACGTGGATTGGGTGCGTTCGTTTCGTTTCTGGATCGAAACTGTGCATCGTTTCGTTAACGACCCGAATGGGTGCATTAAATGCAACATTTGCATGGTTTTTTGCACAGTAACGAAACTGACAAAAACGAACCAAAACATCACTATTGGGTCCAAAAACGTGGATTGGGTGCGTTCGTTTCGTTTCTGGATCGAAACTGTGCATCGTTTCGTTAACGACCCGAATGGGTGCATTAAATGCAACATTTGCATGGTTTTTTGCACAGTAACGAAACTGACAAAAACGAACCAAAACATCACTATTGGGTCCAAAAACGTGGATTGGGTGCGTTCGTTTCGTTTCTGGATCGAAACTGTGCATCGTTTCGTTAACGACCCGAATGGGTGCATTAAATGCAACATTTGCATGGTTTTTTGCACAGTAACGAAACTGACAAAAACGAACCAAAACATCACTATTGGGTCCAAAAACGTGGATTGGGTGCGTTCGTTTCGTTTCTGGATCGAAACTGTGCATCGTTTCGTTAACGACCCGAATGGGTGCATTAAATGCAACATTTGCATGGTTTTTTGCACAGTAACGAAACTGACAAAAACGAACCAAAACATCACTATTGGGTCCAAAAACGTGGATTGGGTGCGTTCGTTTCGTTTCTGGATCGAAACTGTGCATCGTTTCGTTAACGACCCGAATGGGTGCATTAAATGCAACATTTGCATGGTTTTTTGCACAGTAACGAAACTGACAAAAACGAACCAAAACATCACTATTGGGTCCAAAAACGTGGATTGGGTGCGTTCGTTTCGTTTCTGGATCGAAACTGTGCATCGTTTCGTTAACGACCCGAATGGGTGCATTAAATGCAACATTTGCATGGTTTTTTGCACAGTAACGAAACTGACAAAAACGAACCAAAACATCACTATTGGGTCCAAAAACGTGGATTGGGTGCGTTCGTTTCGTTTCTGGATCGAAACTGTGCATCGTTTCGTTAACGACCCGAATGGGTGCATTAAATGCAACATTTGCATGGTTTTTTGCACAGTAACGAAACTGACAAAAACGAACCAAAACATCACTATTGGGTCCAAAAACGTGGATTGGGTGCGTTCGTTTCGTTTCTGGATCGAAACTGTGCATCGTTTCGTTAACGACCCGAATGGGTGCATTAAATGCAACATTTGCATGGTTTTTTGCACAGTAACGAAACTGACAAAAACGAACCAAAACATCACTATTGGGTCCAAAAACGTGGATTGGGTGCGTTCGTTTCGTTTCTGGATCGAAACTGTGCATCGTTTCGTTAACGACCCGAATGGGTGCATTAAATGCAACATTTGCATGGTTTTTTGCACAGTAACGAAACTGACAAAAACGAACCAAAACATCACTATTGGGTCCAAAAACGTGGATTGGGTGCGTTCGTTTCGTTTCTGGATCGAAACTGTGCATCGTTTCGTTAACGACCCGAATGGGTGCATTAAATGCAACATTTGCATGGTTTTTTGCACAGTAACGAAACTGACAAAAACGAACCAAAACATCACTATTGGGTCCAAAAACGTGGATTGGGTGCGTTCGTTTCGTTTCTGGATCGAAACTGTGCATCGTTTCGTTAACGACCCGAATGGGTGCATTAAATGCAACATTTGCATGGTTTTTTGCACAGTAACGAAACTGACAAAAACGAACCAAAACATCACTATTGGGTCCAAAAACGTGGATTGGGTGCGTTCGTTTCGTTTCTGGATCGAAACTGTGCATCGTTTCGTTAACGACCCGAATGGGTGCATTAAATGCAACATTTGCATGGTTTTTTGCACAGTAACGAAACTGACAAAAACGAACCAAAACATCACTATTGGGTCCAAAAACGTGGATTGGGTGCGTTCGTTTCGTTTCTGGATCGAAACTGTGCATCGTTTCGTTAACGACCCGAATGGGTGCATTAAATGCAACATTTGCATGGTTTTTTGCACAGTAACGAAACTGACAAAAACGAACCAAAACATCACTATTGGGTCCAAAAACGTGGATTGGGTGCGTTCGTTTCGTTTCTGGATCGAAACTGTGCATCGTTTCGTTAACGACCCGAATGGGTGCATTAAATGCAACATTTGCATGGTTTTTTGCACAGTAACGAAACTGACAAAAACGAACCAAAACATCACTATTGGGTCCAAAAACGTGGATTGGGTGCGTTCGTTTCGTTTCTGGATCGAAACTGTGCATCGTTTCGTTAACGACCCGAATGGGTGCATTAAATGCAACATTTGCATGGTTTTTTGCACAGTAACGAAACTGACAAAAACGAACCAAAACATCACTATTGGGTCCAAAAACGTGGATTGGGTGCGTTCGTTTCGTTTCTGGATCGAAACTGTGCATCGTTTCGTTAACGACCCGAATGGGTGCATTAAATGCAACATTTGCATGGTTTTTTGCACAGTAACGAAACTGACAAAAACGAACCAAAACATCACTATTGGGTCCAAAAACGTGGATTGGGTGCGTTCGTTTCGTTTCTGGATCGAAACTGTGCATCGTTTCGTTAACGACCCGAATGGGTGCATTAAATGCAACATTTGCATGGTTTTTTGCACAGTAACGAAACTGACAAAAACGAACCAAAACATCACTATTGGGTCCAAAAACGTGGATTGGGTGCGTTCGTTTCGTTTCTGGATCGAAACTGTGCATCGTTTCGTTAACGACCCGAATGGGTGCATTAAATGCAACATTTGCATGGTTTTTTGCACAGTAACGAAACTGACAAAAACGAACCAAAACATCACTATTGGGTCCAAAAACGTGGATTGGGTGCGTTCGTTTCGTTTCTGGATCGAAACTGTGCATCGTTTCGTTAACGACCCGAATGGGTGCATTAAATGCAACATTTGCATGGTTTTTTGCACAGTAACGAAACTGACAAAAACGAACCAAAACATCACTATTGGGTCCAAAAACGTGGATTGGGTGCGTTCGTTTCGTTTCTGGATCGAAACTGTGCATCGTTTCGTTAACGACCCGAATGGGTGCATTAAATGCAACATTTGCATGGTTTTTTGCACAGTAACGAAACTGACAAAAACGAACCAAAACATCACTATTGGGTCCAAAAACGTGGATTGGGTGCGTTCGTTTCGTTTCTGGATCGAAACTGTGCATCGTTTCGTTAACGACCCGAATGGGTGCATTAAATGCAACATTTGCATGGTTTTTTGCACAGTAACGAAACTGACAAAAACGAACCAAAACATCACTATTGGGTCCAAAAACGTGGATTGGGTGCGTTCGTTTCGTTTCTGGATCGAAACTGTGCATCGTTTCGTTAACGACCCGAATGGGTGCATTAAATGCAACATTTGCATGGTTTTTTGCACAGTAACGAAACTGACAAAAACGAACCAAAACATCACTATTGGGTCCAAAAACGTGGATTGGGTGCGTTCGTTTCGTTTCTGGATCGAAACTGTGCATCGTTTCGTTAACGACCCGAATGGGTGCATTAAATGCAACATTTGCATGGTTTTTTGCACAGTAACGAAACTGACAAAAACGAACCAAAACATCACTATTGGGTCCAAAAACGTGGATTGGGTGCGTTCGTTTCGTTTCTGGATCGAAACTGTGCATCGTTTCGTTAACGACCCGAATGGGTGCATTAAATGCAACATTTGCATGGTTTTTTGCACAGTAACGAAACTGACAAAAACGAACCAAAACATCACTATTGGGTCCAAAAACGTGGATTGGGTGCGTTCGTTTCGTTTCTGGATCGAAACTGTGCATCGTTTCGTTAACGACCCGAATGGGTGCATTAAATGCAACATTTGCATGGTTTTTTGCACAGTAACGAAACTGACAAAAACGAACCAAAACATCACTATTGGGTCCAAAAACGTGGATTGGGTGCGTTCGTTTCGTTTCTGGATCGAAACTGTGCATCGTTTCGTTAACGACCCGAATGGGTGCATTAAATGCAACATTTGCATGGTTTTTTGCACAGTAACGAAACTGACAAAAACGAACCAAAACATCACTATTGGGTCCAAAAACGTGGATTGGGTGCGTTCGTTTCGTTTCTGGATCGAAACTGTGCATCGTTTCGTTAACGACCCGAATGGGTGCATTAAATGCAACATTTGCATGGTTTTTTGCACAGTAACGAAACTGACAAAAACGAACCAAAACATCACTATTGGGTCCAAAAACGTGGATTGGGTGCGTTCGTTTCGTTTCTGGATCGAAACTGTGCATCGTTTCGTTAACGACCCGAATGGGTGCATTAAATGCAACATTTGCATGGTTTTTTGCACAGTAACGAAACTGACAAAAACGAACCAAAACATCACTATTGGGTCCAAAAACGTGGATTGGGTGCGTTCGTTTCGTTTCTGGATCGAAACTGTGCATCGTTTCGTTAACGACCCGAATGGGTGCATTAAATGCAACATTTGCATGGTTTTTTGCACAGTAACGAAACTGACAAAAACGAACCAAAACATCACTATTGGGTCCAAAAACGTGGATTGGGTGCGTTCGTTTCGTTTCTGGATCGAAACTGTGCATCGTTTCGTTAACGACCCGAATGGGTGCATTAAATGCAACATTTGCATGGTTTTTTGCACAGTAACGAAACTGACAAAAACGAACCAAAACATCACTATTGGGTCCAAAAACGTGGATTGGGTGCGTTCGTTTCGTTTCTGGATCGAAACTGTGCATCGTTTCGTTAACGACCCGAATGGGTGCATTAAATGCAACATTTGCATGGTTTTTTGCACAGTAACGAAACTGACAAAAACGAACCAAAACATCACTATTGGGTCCAAAAACGTGGATTGGGTGCGTTCGTTTCGTTTCTGGATCGAAACTGTGCATCGTTTCGTTAACGACCCGAATGGGTGCATTAAATGCAACATTTGCATGGTTTTTTGCACAGTAACGAAACTGACAAAAACGAACCAAAACATCACTATTGGGTCCAAAAACGTGGATTGGGTGCGTTCGTTTCGTTTCTGGATCGAAACTGTGCATCGTTTCGTTAACGACCCGAATGGGTGCATTAAATGCAACATTTGCATGGTTTTTTGCACAGTAACGAAACCGAACAAAACGAACCGAAACATCACTATTGGGTCCAAAAACGTAGATTGGGTGTGTTCATTTTGTTTCGGGCCCGAAACTGTGCATCGCTTCGTTAACGACCCGAATGTACGCATTAAATGCAACATTTGCATGGTTTTTTTGCACAGTAACGAAACTGACGAAAACGAACCAAAACATCACTATTGGGTCCAAAAACGTGGATTGTGTACGTTCGTTTTGTTTGGCCCTAAACTGTGCATCGTTTCGTTAACGACCCGAATGGGCGCATTCAATGCAACATTTGCATGGTTTTTTGCATAGTAACGAAACTGACCAAAACGAACCAAAACATCACTATTGGGTCTAAAAACGTGGATCGGGTGTGTTCGTTTTGTTTCTTGCCCGAAACTGTGTGTCGTTTCGTATACGACCCGAATGGGTGCATTCAATGCAACCCCAGCATGGTTTCTTGCACTGTAACGAAACTGACCAAAACGAACCAAAACATCACTATTGGGTCAAAAAATGTGGATTCGGTGCGTTCGTTTCGTTTCTGGCCCAAAACTGTGCATCGTTTCGTTAACGACCCGAATGAGCGCATTAAATCCAACATTTGCATGGTTTTTTGCGCAGTAACGAAACTGACCAAAACGAAACAAAACATCACTATTGGGTCTAAAAACGTGGATTGGGTGCGTTCGTTTCGTTTGGCCCAAAACTGTGCATCGTTTCGTTAACGACCCGAATGGACGCATTAAATGCAACATTTGCATGGTTTTTTGCACAGTAACGAAACTGAACAAAACAAACCAAAACATCACAATTGGGTCTAAAAACGAGGATTGGGTGCGTTTGTTTCATTTCTGGCCCGAAACTTTGCATCATTTCGTTAACGGCCCGAATCGGTGCATTAAATGCAATCCCGGCATGATTTGTTGCACAGTAACGAAACTGACTAAAACGAACCAAAACATCACTATTGGGTCCAAAAACGTAGATTGGGTGCGTTCTTTTTGTTTTTGGCCCGAAACTGTGCATCACTTCGTTAACGACCCGAATGGACGCATTAAATGCAACATTTGCATGGTTTTTTGCACAGTAACGAAACTGACCAAAACGAACCAAAACATCACCATTGGGTCCAAAAACGTGGATTGGGTGATTTCATTTCGTTTCTGGCCCGAAACTTTGCATCGTTTCGTTAACAGCCCGAATCGGTGCATTAAATGCAACCCCGGCATGATTTGTTGCACAGTAACGAAACTGACCAAAACGAACCAAAACATCACTATTGGGTCCAAAAACGTGGATTGGGTACATTCGTTTCGTTTCTGGCCCGAAACTGTGCATCTTTTCATTGACGGCCCGAACCGGTGCATTAAATGCAACCCCAGCATGGTTTCTTGCACTGTAACGAAACTGACCAAAACGAACCAAAACATCACTATTGGGTCCAAAAACGTGGATTCGGTGCGTTCGTTTCGTTTCTGGCCCAAAACTGTGCATCGTTTCGTTAACGACCCGAATGAGCGCATTAAATCCAACATTTGCATGGTTTTTTGCGCAGTAACGAAACTGAACAAAACGAACCAAAACATCACTATTGGGTCCAGAAACGTAGATTGGGTGCGTTCATTTTGTTTCTGGCCCGAAACTGTGCATCGCTTCGTTAACGACCCGAATAGACGCATTAAATGCAACATTCGCATGGTTTTTTGCACAGTAACGAAACTGACCAAAACATCACCATTGGTTCTAAAAACGTAGATTATGTGCGTTCGTTTCGTTTCTGGCCCGAAACTTTGCATTGTTTCGTTAACGGCCTGAATCGGTGCATTAAATGCAACCCCGACATGATTTGTTGCACAGTAACGAAACTGACGAAAACGAACCAAAACATCACTATTGGGTCAAAAAACGTGGATTGGGTACGTTCGTTTCGTTTCTGGGCCGAAACTGTGCATCTTTTCATTGACGGCCCGAATCGGTGCATTAAATGCACCCTCAGCATGGTTTCTTGCACTGTAATGAAACTGACCAAAACGAACCAAAACATCATTATTGGGTCCAAAAACGTAGACTGGGTGCGTTCGTTTCGTTTGGCCCGAAACTGTGCATCGTTTCGTTAACAACCCGAATGGGCGCATTAAATCCAACATTTGCATTGTTTTTTGCACAGTAACGAAACTGACCAAAACGAACCAAAACTTCATTATTGGGTCCAAAAACGTGGATCGGGTGCGTTCGTTTTGTTTCTGGACCGAAACTGTGCATCGTTTCGTTAACGACCCGAATGGGTGCATTCAATGCAACCCCAGCATGGTTTCTTGCACTGTAACGAAACTGACCAAAACGAACCAAAACATCACTATTGGGTCCAAAAATGTGGATTCGGTGCGTTCGTTTCGTTTCTGGCCCAAAACTGTGCATCGTTTCGTTAATGACCCGAATGAGCGCATTAAATCCAACATTTGCCTGGTTTTTTGCACAGTAACGAAACTGAACAAAACGAACCAAAACATCACTATTGGGTCCAAAAACGTAGATTGGGTGCGTTCGTTTCGTTTCTGGATCGAAACTGTGCATCGTTTCGTTAACGACCCGAATGGGTGCATTAAATGCAACATTTGCATGGTTTTTTGCACAGTAACGAAACTGACCAAAACGAACCAAAACATCACTATTGGTTCTAAAAACGTAGATTATGTGCGTTCGTTTCGTTTCTGGCCCGAAACTTTGCATTGTTTCGTTAACGGCCTGAATCGGTGCATTAAATGCAACCCCGACATGATTTGTTGCACAGTAACGAAACTGACGAAAACGAACCAAAACATCACTATTGGGTCAAAAAACGTGGATTGGGTACGTTCGTTTCGTTTCTGGCCGAAACTGTGCATCTTTTCATTGACGGCCCGAATCGGTGCATTAAATGCAACCTCAGCATGGTTTCTTGCACTGTAATGAAACTGACCAAAACGAACCAAAACATCATTATTGGGTCCAAAAACGTAGACTGGGTGCGTTCGTTTCGTTTGGCCCGAAACTGTGCATCGTTTCGTTAACAACCTGAATGGGCGCATTAAATCCAACATTTGCATGGTTTTTTGCATAGTAACGAAACTGACCAAAACGAACCAAAACTTCACTATTGGGTCTAAAAACGTGGATCGGGTGCGTTCGTTTTGTTTCTGGGCCGAAACTGTGAATCGTTTCGTTAACGACCCGAATAGGTGCATTCAATGCAACCCCAGCATGGTTTCTTGCACTGTAACGAAACTGACCAAAACGAACCAAAACATCACTATTGGATGCAAAAACGTGGATTGGGTGCATTCGTTTATCACTATTTGGTCCAAAAACGGGGATTGGGTGCGTTTGTTTCGTTTCTGGCCCGAAACTGTGCATCGTTTCGTTAACGACCCGAATGGGTGCATTAAATGCAACATTTGCATGATTTTTTGCACAGTAACGAAACTGACAAAAACGAACCAAAACATCACTATTGGGTCCAAAAACGTGGATTGGGTGCGTTCGTTTCGTTTCTGGATCGAAACTGTGCATCGTTTCGTTAACGACCCGAATGGGTGCATTAAATGCAACATTTGCATGGTTTTTTGCACAGTACCGAAACTGACCAAAATGAATCAAAACATCACTATTGGGTCCAAAAATGTGGATTCGGTGCGTTCGTTTTGTTTCTGGCCCAAAACTGTGCATCGTTTCGTTAACGACCCGAATGAGCGCATTAAATCCAACATTTGCATGGTTTTTTGCGCAGTAACGAAACTGACCAAAACGAACCAAAACATCACTATTGGGTCTAAAAACGTGGATTGGGTGCGTTCGTTTCGTTTGGCCCAAAACGGTGCATCGTTTCGTTAACGACCCGAATGGACGCATTAAATGCAAAATTTGCATGGTTTTTTGCACAGTAACGAAACTGACCAAAACAAACCAAAACATCACAATTGGGTCTAAAAACGTGGATTGGGTGCGTTCGTTTCATTTCTTGCCCGAAACTTTGCATCATTTCGTTAACGGCCCGAATTGGTGCATTAAATGCTATCCCGGCATGATTTGTTGCACAGTAACGAAACTGACCAAAACGAACCAAAACATCACTATTGGGTCCAAAATTGTAGATTGGGTGCGTTCGTTTCGTTTCTGGCCCGAAACTGTGCATCACTTCGTTAACGACCCGAATGGACGCATTAAATGCAACATTTGCATGGTTTTTTGCACAGCAACAAAACTGACCAAAACGAACCAAAACATCACCATTGGGTCCAAAAACGTGGATTGGGTGCGTTCATTTCGTTTCTGGCCCGAAACTTTGCATCGTTACGTTAACAGCCCGAATCGGTGCATTAAATGCAACCCCGGCATGATTTGTTGCACAGTAACGAAACTGACCAAAACGAACCAAAACATCACCATTGTGTCCAAAAACGTGGATTGGGTACATTCGTTTCGTTTCTGGCCCGAAACTGTGCATCCTTTCATTGACCGCCCGAATCGGTGCATTAAATGTAACCCCAGCATGGTTTCTTGCACTGTAACGAAACTGACCAAAATGAACCAAAACATCACTATTGGGTCCAAAAACGTAGATTGGGTGCATTCGTTTTGTTTCTGGCCCGAAACTGTGCATCGCTTCGTTAACGACCCGAATGGACGCATTAAATGCAACATTTGCATGGTTTTTTGCACAGTAACGAAACTGACCAAAACAAACCAAAACCTCACAATTGGGTCTAAAAACGAGGATTGGGTGCGTTCGTTTCATTTCTGGCCCGAAACTGTGCATCGTTTCATTTACGGCCCGAATCGGTGCATTAAATGCAACCCCAGCATGATTTGTTGCACAGTAACAAAACTGACCAAAACGAACCAAAACATCACCATTGGGTCCAAAAACGTAGATTTGGTGCATTCGTTTCGTTTCTGGCCCGAAACTGTGCATCGTTTTGTTAACGACCCGAATGGGTGCATTAAATGCAACCTCGGCATGGTTTTTTGCACTGTAACGAAACTGACCAAAACACACCAAAACATAACCATTGGGTCCAAAAACGTGGATTGGGTGCGTTTGTTTCGTTTCTGGCCCGAAACTGTGCATCGTTTAATTTAAGGCCCGAATCGGTGCATTAAATGCAACCCCGGCATGATTTGTTGCACAGTAACTAAACTGACCAAAACGAACCAAAACATCACTATTGGGTCCAAAAAAGTGGATTGGGTGCGTTCGTTTCATTTCTGGCCCGAAACTGTGCATCGTTTTGTTAACGACCCGAATGGGTGCATTAAGTGCTACCACGGCATGGTTTTTTGAACTGTAACGAAACTGACAAAAACAAACCAAAACATCACCATTGGGTCCAAAATGTGGATTGGGTGCGTTTGTTTCGTTTCTGGCCCGAAACTGTGCATCGTTTTATTTAAGGCCCGAATCGGTGCATGAAATGCATCCACGGCATGATTTGTTGCACAGTAACTAAACTGACTAAAACGAACCAAAACATCACTATTGGGTCCAAATATGTGCATTGGGTACGTCTGTTTCGTTTTTGGCCCGAAACTATGCATCTTTTCATTGACGGCCCGAATCGGTGCATTAAATGCAACCCCAGCATGGTTTCTTGCACTGTAACGAAACTGACCAAAACGAACCAAAACATCACTATTGGGACCAAAAATGTGGATTCGGTGCGTTCAAACGAAACTGACCAAAACGAACCAAAAACATCACTATTGGGTCCAAAAATGTGGATTCGGTGCATTCGTTTCGTTAACGACCCGAATGGGCGCATTAAACACAGTAATGAAACTGACCAAAAACGAACCAAAACATCACTAGTGGGTCGAAAAACGTGTATTGGGTGCGTTTGTTTCATTTCTGGCCCGAAACTGTGCATCTAAGGCCCGAATCGGTGCATTGAATGCAACCCCGGCATGATTTGTTTCACAGTAACTAAACTGACCAAAACGAACCAAAACATCACTATTGGGTCCAAAAACGTGGATTGAGTGCGTTTGTTTCGTTTCTGGCCCGATACTGTGCATTGTTTCATTTAAGGCCCGAATCGGTGCATTAAATGCAACCCCGGCATGATTTTTTTTGCACAGTAACTAAACTGACAGAAACGAACCAAAACATCACTATTTGGTCCAAAAATGTGGATTTGGTGTGTTCGTTTCGTTAACGACCCGAATGGGCGCATTAAATGCAACATTTGCATGGTTTTTCGCACTGTAACAAAACTGACCAAAACAAACAAAAACATCACCATTGGGACCAAAAACATGGATTGGGTGCGTTCATTTCATTTCTGGCCCGAAACTGTGCATCGTTTTGTTAACGACCCGAATGGGTGCTTTAAATGCAACCTCGGTATGGTTTTTTGCACTGTAACGAAACTGACCAAAACAAATCAAAACATCACCATTGGGTCCAAAAACGTGGATTGGGTGCGTTTGTTTCGTTTCTGGCCCGAAACTGTGCATCGTTTCATTTAAGGCCCGAATCGGTGCATTAAATGCAACCCCGGCATGATTTGTTGCCCGGTAACTAAACTGACCAAAACGAACCAAAACATCACTATTGGGTCCAAAAAAGTCGATTGGGTGCGTTCGTTACGTTTCTGGCACGAAATTTTGCATCGTTTTGTTAACGACCCGAATGGGTGCATTAACTGCAACCTCGGCATGGTTATTTGCACTGTAACTAAACTGACCAAAACGAACCAAAACATCACTATTGGGTCCAAAAACGTGGATTGGGTGCGTTTGTTTCGTTTCTGGCCCGAAACTGTGCATCGTTTCATGTAAGGCCTGAATCGGTGCATTAAATGCAACACCGGCATGATTTGTTGCACAGTAACTGAACTGACCAAAACAAACCAAAACATCACCATTGGGTCCAAAAACGTGGATTGGGTGCGTTTGTTTTGTTTCTGGCCCAAAACTGTGCATCGTTTTATTTAAGGCCCGAATCGGTGCATTAAATGCAACCCCGGCTTGATTTGTTGCACAGTAACTAAACTGACCAAAACGAACCAAAACATCACTATTGGGTCCAAAAACGTGGATTGGGTACGTTCGTTTCGTTTCTGGCCCGAAACTGTGCATCTTTTCATTGACGGCCCGAATCGGTGCATTAAATGCAACCCCAGCATGATTTCTTGCATTATAACGAAACAGACCAAAACGAACCAAAACATCACTATTGGGTCCGAAAACGTAGATTGGGTGCGTTCATTTCATTTGGCCCGAAACTGTGCATCGTTTCGTTAACGACCCGAATGGGCGCATTAAATCCAACATTTGCATGGTTTTTTGCACAGTAACGAAACTGACCAAAACGAACCAAAACATCACTATTGGGTCCAAAAACGTGGATTGGGTGTTTAAAACTGACTAAAACGAACCAAAACATCACTATTGGGTCTCAAAACATGGATCGGGTGCGTTCGTTTCGTTTCTGGCCTGAAACTGTGCGTCGTTTCGTTAATGACCCGAATGGGTGCATTAAATGCAACCCCAGCATGGTTTCTTGCACTGTAACGAAACTGACCAAAACGAACCAAAACATCACTATTGGGTCTCAAAACATGGATCGGGTGCGTTCGTTTCGTTTCTGGCCTGAAACTGTGCGTCGTTTCGTTAATGACCCGAATGGGTGCATTAAATGCAACCCCAGCATGGTTTCTTGCACTGTAACGAAACTGACCAAAACAAACAAAAACATCACCATTGGGACCAAAAACATGGATTGGGTGCGTTCATTTCATTTCTGGCCTGAAACTGTGCATCGTTTTGTTAACGACCCGAATGGGTGCTTTAAATGCAACCTTGGTATGGTTTTTTGCACTGTAACGAAACTGACCAAAACAAACCAAAACATCACCATTGGGTCCAAAAACGTGGATTGGTTGCGTTCGTTTCGTTTCTGGATTGGGTGCGTTCGTTTCTTTTCTGGCCCAAAACTGTGCATCGTTTCATTTAAGGCCCGAATCGGTGCATTAAATGCAACCCCGGCATGGTTTGTTGCACCGTAACTAAACTGACCAAAACGAACCAAAACATCACTATTGGGTCCAAAAACGTGGATTGGGTGCGTTTGTTTCGTTTCTGGATCGAAACTGTGCATCGTTTCGTTAACGACCCGAATGGGTGCATTAAATGCAACATTTGCATGGTTTTTTGCACAGTAACGAAACTGACAAAAACGAACCAAAACATCACTATTGGGTCCAAAAACGTGGATTGGGTGCGTTCGTTTCGTTTCTGGATCGAAACTGTGCATCGTTTCGTTAACGACCCGAATGGGTGCATTAAATGCAACATTTGCATGGTTTTTTGCACTGTAATGAAACTGACCAAAACGAACCAAAACATCACTATTGGGTCCAAAAATGTGGATTTGGTGCATTCGTTTCGTTAACGACCCGAATGGGCGCATTAAATGCAACATTTGCATGGTTTTCCGCACTGTTACAAAACTGACCAAAACAAACAAAAACATCACCATTGGGACCAAAAACATGGATTGGGTGCATTCATTTCGTTTTGGGCCCGAAACTGTGCATCGTTTCGTTAACGACCCGAATGGGTGCATTAAATGCAACATTTGCATGATTTTTTGCACAGTAACGAAACTGACAAAAACGAACCAAAACATCACTATTGGGTCCAAAAACGTGGATTGGGTGCGTTCGTTTCGTTTCTGGATCGAAACTGTGCATCGTTTCGTTAACGACCCGAATGGGTGCATTAAATGCAACATTTGCATGGTTTTTTGCACAGTAACGAAACTGACAAAAACGAACCAAAACATCACTATTGGGTCCAAAAACGTGGATTGGGTGCGTTCGTTTCGTTTCTGGATCGAAACTGTGCATCGTTTCGTTAACGACCCGAATGGGTGCATTAAATGCAACATTTGCATGGTTTTTTGCACAGTAACGAAACTGACAAAAACGAACCAAAACATCACTATTGGGTCCAAAAACGTGGATTGGGTGCGTTCGTTTCGTTTCTGGATCGAAACTGTGCATCGTTTCGTTAACGACCCGAATGGGTGCATTAAATGCAACATTTGCATGGTTTTTTGCACAGTAACGAAACTGACAAAAACGAACCAAAACATCACTATTGGGTCCAAAAACGTGGATTGGGTGCGTTCGTTTCGTTTCTGGATCGAAACTGTGCATCGTTTCGTTAACGACCCGAATGGGTGCATTAAATGCAACATTTGCATGGTTTTTTGCACAGTAACGAAACTGACAAAAACGAACCAAAACATCACTATTGGGTCCAAAAACGTGGATTGGGTGCGTTCGTTTCGTTTCTGGATCGAAACTGTGCATCGTTTCGTTAACGACCCGAATGGGTGCATTAAATGCAACATTTGCATGGTTTTTTGCACAGTAACGAAACTGACAAAAACGAACCAAAACATCACTATTGGGTCCAAAAACGTGGATTGGGTGCGTTCGTTTCGTTTCTGGATCGAAACTGTGCATCGTTTCGTTAACGACCCGAATGGGTGCATTAAATGCAACATTTGCATGGTTTTTTGCACAGTAACGAAACTGACAAAAACGAACCAAAACATCACTATTGGGTCCAAAAACGTGGATTGGGTGCGTTCGTTTCGTTTCTGGATCGAAACTGTGCATCGTTTCGTTAACGACCCGAATGGGTGCATTAAATGCAACATTTGCATGGTTTTTTGCACAGTAACGAAACTGACAAAAACGAACCAAAACATCACTATTGGGTCCAAAAACGTGGATTGGGTGCGTTCGTTTCGTTTCTGGATCGAAACTGTGCATCGTTTCGTTAACGACCCGAATGGGTGCATTAAATGCAACATTTGCATGGTTTTTTGCACAGTAACGAAACTGACAAAAACGAACCAAAACATCACTATTGGGTCCAAAAACGTGGATTGGGTGCGTTCGTTTCGTTTCTGGATCGAAACTGTGCATCGTTTCGTTAACGACCCGAATGGGTGCATTAAATGCAACATTTGCATGGTTTTTTGCACAGTAACGAAACTGACAAAAACGAACCAAAACATCACTATTGGGTCCAAAAACGTGGATTGGGTGCGTTCGTTTCGTTTCTGGATCGAAACTGTGCATCGTTTCGTTAACGACCCGAATGGGTGCATTAAATGCAACATTTGCATGGTTTTTTGCACAGTAATGAAACTGACCAAAACGAACCAAAACATCACTATTGGGTCCAAAAATGTGGATTCGGTGCATTCGTTTCGTTAACCACCCGAATGGGCGCATTAAATGCAACATTTGCATGGTTTTCCGCACTGTAACAAAACTGACCAAAACAAACAAAAACATCACCATTGGGACCAAAAACATGGATTGGGTGCATTCATTTCGTTTTTGGCCCGAAACTGTGCATCGTTTTGTTAACGACCCGAATGGGTGCATTAAATGCAACGTCGGCATGGTTTTTTGCACTGTAAAGAAACTGACCAAAACAAACCAAGACATCACCATTGGGTCCAAAAATGTGGATTGGGTGCGTTCGTTTCGTTTGGCCCGAAACTGTGCGTCGTTTCGTTAACGACCCGAATGGGCGCATTAAATCCAACATTTGCATGGTTTTTTGCACAGTAACGAAACTTACCAAAACGAACCAAAACATCACTA
This sequence comes from Echinochloa crus-galli, assembly GCA_900205405.1. Classification (NCBI taxonomy): domain Eukaryota; kingdom Viridiplantae; phylum Streptophyta; class Magnoliopsida; order Poales; family Poaceae; genus Echinochloa; species Echinochloa crus-galli. The sequence goes on along the minus strand of OAMR01000906.1, from coordinate 16,705 downwards.
TTGGGTCTCAAAACATGGATCGGGTGCGTTCGTTTCGTTTCTGGCCTGAAACTGTGCGTCGTTTCGTGAACGACCCGAATGGGTGCATTAAATGGAACCCCAGCATGGTTTCTTGCACTTTAACGAAACTGACCAAAACGAACCAAAACATCGCTATTGTGTCCAAAAATGTGGATTCGGTGCATTCGTTTCGTTAACGACCCGAATGGGCGCATTAAATGCAACATTTGCATGGTTTTTTGCACAGTAACGAAACTGACCAAAACGAACCAAAACATCACTATTGGGTCCAAAAACGTGGATTGGGTGCGTTCGTTTCGTTTCTGGATCGAAACTGTGCATCGTTTCGTTAACGACCCGAATGGGTGCATTAAATGCAACATTTGCATGGTTTTTTGCACAGTAACGAAACTGACAAAAACGAACCAAAACATCACTATTGGGTCCAAAAACGTGGATTGGGTGCGTTCGTTTCGTTTCTGGATCGAAACTGTGCATCGTTTCGTTAACGACCCGAATGGGTGCATTAAATGCAACATTTGCATGGTTTTTTGCACAGTAACGAAACTGACAAAAACGAACCAAAACATCACTATTGGGTCCAAAAACGTGGATTGGGTGCGTTCGTTTCGTTTCTGGATCGAAACTGTGCATCGTTTCGTTAACGACCCGAATGGGTGCATTAAATGCAACATTTGCATGGTTTTTTGCACAGTAACTAAACCGACCAAAACGAACCAAAACATCACTATTGGGTCTAAAAACGTGGATTGGGTGCGTTCGTTTCGTTAGTGGCCCGAAACTGTGCATCGTTTCGTTAACGTCCCGAATGGGTGCATTAAATGCAACCTCGGCATGGTTATTTTCACTGTAACGAAACTGACCAAAACAAACCAAAACATCACCATTGGGTCCAAAAACGTGGATTGGGTGCGTTTGTTTCGTTTCTGGATCGAAACTGTGCATCGTTTCGTTAACGACCCGAATGGGTGCATTAAATGCAACATTTGCATGGTTTTTTGCACAGTAACGAAACTGACAAAAACGAACCAAAACATCACTATTGGGTCCAAAAACGTGGATTGGGTGCGTTCGTTTCGTTTCTGGATCGAAACTGTGCATCGTTTCGTTAACGACCCGAATGGGTGCATTAAATGCAACATTTGCATGGTTTTTTGCACAGTAACGAAACTGACAAAAACGAACCAAAACATCACTATTGGGTCCAAAAACGTGGATTGGGTGCGTTCGTTTCGTTTCTGGATCGAAACTGTGCATCGTTTCGTTAACGACCCGAATGGGTGCATTAAATGCAACATTTGCATGGTTTTTTGCACAGTAACGAAACTGACAAAAACGAACCAAAACATCACTATTGGGTCCAAAAACGTGGATTGGGTGCGTTCGTTTCGTTTCTGGATCGAAACTGTGCATCGTTTCGTTAACGACCCGAATGGGTGCATTAAATGCAACATTTGCATGGTTTTTTGCACAGTAACGAAACTGACAAAAACGAACCAAAACATCACTATTGGGTCCAAAAACGTGGATTGGGTGCGTTCGTTTCGTTTCTGGATCGAAACTGTGCATCGTTTCGTTAACGACCCGAATGGGTGCATTAAATGCAACATTTGCATGGTTTTTTGCACAGTAACGAAACTGACAAAAACGAACCAAAACATCACTATTGGGTCCAAAAACGTGGATTGGGTGCGTTCGTTTCGTTTCTGGATCAAAACTGTGCGTCGTTTCGTTAACGACCCGAATGGGTGCGTTAAATGCAACCCCAGCATGGTTTCTTGCACTGTAATGAAACTGACCAAAACGAACCAAAACATCACTATTGGGTCGAAAAATGTGGATTCGGTGCATTCGTTTCGTTAACGACCCGAACGGGCGCATTAAATGCAACATTTGCATGGTTATTCGCACTGTAACAAAACTGACCAAAACAAACAAAAACATCACCATTGGGACCAAAAACATGGATTGGGAGCGTTCATTTCGTTTCTGGCCCGAACCTGTGCATCGTTTTGTTAACGACCCGAATGGGTGCATTAAATGCAACCTCGGCATGATTTTTTTCACTGTAACGAAACTGACCAAAACGAACCAAAACATCACTATTGGGTCCAAAAACGTGGATTGGGTGCGTTTGTTTTGTTTCTGGCCAGAAACTGTGCATCGTTTCATGTAAGGCCCGAATCGCTGCATTAAATGCAACCCCGGCATTATTTGTTGCACAGTAACTAAACCGACCAAAACGAACCAAAACATCACTATTGGGTCCAAAAACGTGGATTGGAAGTGATTGTTTCGTTTCTGGCACGAAACTGTGCATCGTTTCATGTAAGGCCCGAATCGGTGCATTAAATGCAACCCCGACATGATTTATTGCATAGTAACTAAACTGACCAAAACGAACCAAAACATCATTATTTGGTCCAAAAACGTGGATTGGGTGCGTTTGTTTCATTTCTGGCCCGAAACTGTGCATCGTTTCATTTAAGGCCCGAATCGGTGCATTAAATGCAACCCCGACATGATTTGTTGCACAGTAACTAAACTGACCAAAACGAACCAAGACATCTCCATTGGGTCCAAAAACGTGGATTGGGTGCGTTTGTTTCATTTCTGGCCCGAAACTGTGCATCGTTTCATGTAAGGCCCGAATCGGTGCATTAAATGCAACCCCAGCATGGTTTCTTGCACTGTAACGAAACTGACCAAAACGAACCAAGACATCACCATTGGGTCCAAAAACGTGGATTGGTTGCGTTTGTTTCGTTTCTGGCCAGAAACTGTGCATTGTTTCATGTAAGGCCCGAATCGGTGCATTAAATGCAACCCCGGCATGATTTGTTGCATAGTAACTAAACTGACCAAAACGAACCAAAACATCACTATTGGGTCCAAAAACGTGGATTGGGTGCGTTCGTTTCGTTTCTGGATCGAAACTGTGCATCGTTTCGTTAACGACCCGAATGGGTGCATTAAATGCAACATTTGCATGGTTTTTTGCACAGTAACGAAACTGACAAAAACGAACCAAAACATCACTATTGGGTCCAAAAACGTGGATTGGGTGCGTTCGTTTCGTTTCTGGATCGAAACTGTGCATCGTTTCGTTAACGACCCGAATGGGTGCATTAAATGCAACATTTGCATGGTTTTTTGCACAGTAACGAAACTGACAAAAACGAACCAAAACATCACTATTGGGTCCAAAAACGTGGATTGGGTGCGTTCGTTTCGTTTCTGGATCGAAACTGTGCATCGTTTCGTTAACGACCCGAATGGGTGCATTAAATGCAACATTTGCATGGTTTTTTGCACAGTAACGAAACTGACCAAAACGAACCAAAACATCACTATTGGGTCCAAAAACGTGGATTGGGTGCGTTCGTTTCGTTTCTGGATCGAAACTGTGCATCGTTTCGTTAACGACCCGAATGGGTGCATTAAATGCAACATTTGCATGGTTTTTTGCACAGTAACGAAACTGACCAAAACGAACCAAAACATCACTATTGGGTCCAAAAACGTGGATTGGGTGCGTTCGTTTCGTTTCTGGATCGAAACTGTGCATCGTTTCGTTAACGACCCGAATGGGTGCATTAAATGCAACATTTGCATGGTTTTTTGCACAGTAACGAAACTGACCAAAACGAACCAAAACATCACTATTGGGTCCAAAAACGTGGATTGGGTGCGTTCGTTTCGTTTCTGGATCGAAACTGTGCATCGTTTCGTTAACGACCCGAATGGGTGCATTAAATGCAACATTTGCATGGTTTTTTGCACAGTAACGAAACTGACCAAAACGAACCAAAACATCACTATTGGGTCCAAAAACGTGGATTGGGTGCGTTCGTTTCGTTTCTGGATCGAAACTGTGCATCGTTTCGTTAACGACCCGAATGGGTGCATTAAATGCAACATTTGCATGGTTTTTTGCACAGTAACGAAACTGACCAAAACGAACCAAAACATCACTATTGGGTCCAAAAACGTGGATTGGGTGCGTTCGTTTCGTTTCTGGATCGAAACTGTGCATCGTTTCGTTAACGACCCGAATGGGTGCATTAAATGCAACATTTGCATGGTTTTTTGCACAGTAACGAAACTGACCAAAACGAACCAAAACATCACTATTGGGTCCAAAAACGTGGATTGGGTGCGTTCGTTTCGTTTCTGGATCGAAACTGTGCATCGTTTCGTTAACGACCCGAATGGGTGCATTAAATGCAACATTTGCATGGTTTTTTGCACAGTAACGAAACTGACCAAAACGAACCAAAACATCACTATTGGGTCCAAAAACGTGGATTGGGTGCGTTCGTTTCGTTTCTGGATCGAAACTGTGCATCGTTTCGTTAACGACCCGAATGGGTGCATTAAATGCAACATTTGCATGGTTTTTTGCACAGTAACGAAACTGACCAAAACGAACCAAAACATCACTATTGGGTCCAAAAACGTGGATTGGGTGCGTTCGTTTCGTTTCTGGATCGAAACTGTGCATCGTTTCGTTAACGACCCGAATGGGTGCATTAAATGCAACATTTGCATGGTTTTTTGCACAGTAACGAAACTGACCAAAACGAACCAAAACATCACTATTGGGTCCAAAAACGTGGATTGGGTGCGTTCGTTTCGTTTCTGGATCGAAACTGTGCATCGTTTCGTTAACGACCCGAATGGGTGCATTAAATGCAACATTTGCATGGTTTTTTGCACAGTAACGAAACTGACCAAAACGAACCAAAACATCACTATTGGGTCCAAAAACGTGGATTGGGTGCGTTCGTTTCGTTTCTGGATCGAAACTGTGCATCGTTTCGTTAACGACCCGAATGGGTGCATTAAATGCAACATTTGCATGGTTTTTTGCACAGTAACGAAACTGACCAAAACGAACCAAAACATCACTATTGGGTCCAAAAACGTGGATTGGGTGCGTTCGTTTCGTTTCTGGATCGAAACTGTGCATCGTTTCGTTAACGACCCGAATGGGTGCATTAAATGCAACATTTGCATGGTTTTTTGCACAGTAACGAAACTGACCAAAACGAACCAAAACATCACTATTGGGTCCAAAAACGTGGATTGGGTGCGTTCGTTTCGTTTCTGGATCGAAACTGTGCATCGTTTCGTTAACGACCCGAATGGGTGCATTAAATGCAACATTTGCATGGTTTTTTGCACAGTAACGAAACTGACCAAAACGAACCAAAACATCACTATTGGGTCCAAAAACGTGGATTGGGTGCGTTCGTTTCGTTTCTGGATCGAAACTGTGCATCGTTTCGTTAACGACCCGAATGGGTGCATTAAATGCAACATTTGCATGGTTTTTTGCACAGTAACGAAACTGACCAAAACGAACCAAAACATCACTATTGGGTCCAAAAACGTGGATTGGGTGCGTTCGTTTCGTTTCTGGATCGAAACTGTGCATCGTTTCGTTAACGACCCGAATGGGTGCATTAAATGCAACATTTGCATGGTTTTTTGCACAGTAACGAAACTGACCAAAACGAACCAAAACATCACTATTGGGTCCAAAAACGTGGATTGGGTGCGTTCGTTTCGTTTCTGGATCGAAACTGTGCATCGTTTCGTTAACGACCCGAATGGGTGCATTAAATGCAACATTTGCATGGTTTTTTGCACAGTAACGAAACTGACCAAAACGAACCAAAACATCACTATTGGGTCCAAAAACGTGGATTGGGTGCGTTCGTTTCGTTTCTGGATCGAAACTGTGCATCGTTTCGTTAACGACCCGAATGGGTGCATTAAATGCAACATTTGCATGGTTTTTTGCACAGTAACGAAACTGACCAAAACGAACCAAAACATCACTATTGGGTCCAAAAACGTGGATTGGGTGCGTTCGTTTCGTTTCTGGATCGAAACTGTGCATCGTTTCGTTAACGACCCGAATGGGTGCATTAAATGCAACATTTGCATGGTTTTTTGCACAGTAACGAAACTGACCAAAACGAACCAAAACATCACTATTGGGTCCAAAAACGTGGATTGGGTGCGTTCGTTTCGTTTCTGGATCGAAACTGTGCATCGTTTCGTTAACGACCCGAATGGGTGCATTAAATGCAACATTTGCATGGTTTTTTGCACAGTAACGAAACTGACCAAAACGAACCAAAACATCACTATTGGGTCCAAAAACGTGGATTGGGTGCGTTCGTTTCGTTTCTGGATCGAAACTGTGCATCGTTTCGTTAACGACCCGAATGGGTGCATTAAATGCAACATTTGCATGGTTTTTTGCACAGTAACGAAACTGACCAAAACGAACCAAAACATCACTATTGGGTCCAAAAACGTGGATTGGGTGCGTTCGTTTCGTTTCTGGATCGAAACTGTGCATCGTTTCGTTAACGACCCGAATGGGTGCATTAAATGCAACATTTGCATGGTTTTTTGCACAGTAACGAAACTGACCAAAACGAACCAAAACATCACTATTGGGTCCAAAAACGTGGATTGGGTGCGTTCGTTTCGTTTCTGGATCGAAACTGTGCATCGTTTCGTTAACGACCCGAATGGGTGCATTAAATGCAACATTTGCATGGTTTTTTGCACAGTAACGAAACTGACCAAAACGAACCAAAACATCACTATTGGGTCCAAAAACGTGGATTGGGTGCGTTCGTTTCGTTTCTGGATCGAAACTGTGCATCGTTTCGTTAACGACCCGAATGGGTGCATTAAATGCAACATTTGCATGGTTTTTTGCACAGTAACGAAACTGACCAAAACGAACCAAAACATCACTATTGGGTCCAAAAACGTGGATTGGGTGCGTTCGTTTCGTTTCTGGATCGAAACTGTGCATCGTTTCGTTAACGACCCGAATGGGTGCATTAAATGCAACATTTGCATGGTTTTTTGCACAGTAACGAAACTGACCAAAACGAACCAAAACATCACTATTGGGTCCAAAAACGTGGATTGGGTGCGTTCGTTTCGTTTCTGGATCGAAACTGTGCATCGTTTCGTTAACGACCCGAATGGGTGCATTAAATGCAACATTTGCATGGTTTTTTGCACAGTAACGAAACTGACCAAAACGAACCAAAACATCACTATTGGGTCCAAAAACGTGGATTGGGTGCGTTCGTTTCGTTTCTGGATCGAAACTGTGCATCGTTTCGTTAACGACCCGAATGGGTGCATTAAATGCAACATTTGCATGGTTTTTTGCACAGTAACGAAACTGACCAAAACGAACCAAAACATCACTATTGGGTCCAAAAACGTGGATTGGGTGCGTTCGTTTCGTTTCTGGATCGAAACTGTGCATCGTTTCGTTAACGACCCGAATGGGTGCATTAAATGCAACATTTGCATGGTTTTTTGCACAGTAACGAAACTGACCAAAACGAACCAAAACATCACTATTGGGTCCAAAAACGTGGATTGGGTGCGTTCGTTTCGTTTCTGGATCGAAACTGTGCATCGTTTCGTTAACGACCCGAATGGGTGCATTAAATGCAACATTTGCATGGTTTTTTGCACAGTAACGAAACTGACCAAAACGAACCAAAACATCACTATTGGGTCCAAAAACGTGGATTGGGTGCGTTCGTTTCGTTTCTGGATCGAAACTGTGCATCGTTTCGTTAACGACCCGAATGGGTGCATTAAATGCAACATTTGCATGGTTTTTTGCACAGTAACGAAACTGACCAAAACGAACCAAAACATCACTATTGGGTCCAAAAACGTGGATTGGGTGCGTTCGTTTCGTTTCTGGATCGAAACTGTGCATCGTTTCGTTAACGACCCGAATGGGTGCATTAAATGCAACATTTGCATGGTTTTTTGCACAGTAACGAAACTGACCAAAACGAACCAAAACATCACTATTGGGTCCAAAAACGTGGATTGGGTGCGTTCGTTTCGTTTCTGGATCGAAACTGTGCATCGTTTCGTTAACGACCCGAATGGGTGCATTAAATGCAACATTTGCATGGTTTTTTGCACAGTAACGAAACTGACCAAAACGAACCAAAACATCACTATTGGGTCCAAAAACGTGGATTGGGTGCGTTCGTTTCGTTTCTGGATCGAAACTGTGCATCGTTTCGTTAACGACCCGAATGGGTGCATTAAATGCAACATTTGCATGGTTTTTTGCACAGTAACGAAACTGACCAAAACGAACCAAAACATCACTATTGGGTCCAAAAACGTGGATTGGGTGCGTTCGTTTCGTTTCTGGATCGAAACTGTGCATCGTTTCGTTAACGACCCGAATGGGTGCATTAAATGCAACATTTGCATGGTTTTTTGCACAGTAACGAAACTGACCAAAACGAACCAAAACATCACTATTGGGTCCAAAAACGTGGATTGGGTGCGTTCGTTTCGTTTCTGGATCGAAACTGTGCATCGTTTCGTTAACGACCCGAATGGGTGCATTAAATGCAACATTTGCATGGTTTTTTGCACAGTAACGAAACTGACCAAAACGAACCAAAACATCACTATTGGGTCCAAAAACGTGGATTGGGTGCGTTCGTTTCGTTTCTGGATCGAAACTGTGCATCGTTTCGTTAACGACCCGAATGGGTGCATTAAATGCAACATTTGCATGGTTTTTTGCACAGTAACGAAACTGACCAAAACGAACCAAAACATCACTATTGGGTCCAAAAACGTGGATTGGGTGCGTTCGTTTCGTTTCTGGATCGAAACTGTGCATCGTTTCGTTAACGACCCGAATGGGTGCATTAAATGCAACATTTGCATGGTTTTTTGCACAGTAACGAAACTGACCAAAACGAACCAAAACATCACTATTGGGTCCAAAAACGTGGATTGGGTGCGTTCGTTTCGTTTCTGGATCGAAACTGTGCATCGTTTCGTTAACGACCCGAATGGGTGCATTAAATGCAACATTTGCATGGTTTTTTGCACAGTAACGAAACTGACCAAAACGAACCAAAACATCACTATTGGGTCCAAAAACGTGGATTGGGTGCGTTCGTTTCGTTTCTGGATCGAAACTGTGCATCGTTTCGTTAACGACCCGAATGGGTGCATTAAATGCAACATTTGCATGGTTTTTTGCACAGTAACGAAACTGACCAAAACGAACCAAAACATCACTATTGGGTCCAAAAACGTGGATTGGGTGCGTTCGTTTCGTTTCTGGATCGAAACTGTGCATCGTTTCGTTAACGACCCGAATGGGTGCATTAAATGCAACATTTGCATGGTTTTTTGCACAGTAACGAATTGGGTCAAAAAACGTGGATTGGGTGCGTCTGTTTCGTTTCTAGCCCGAAACTGTGCATCCTTTTATTTAAGGCCCGAATCGGTGCATTAAATGCAACCCCGGCATGATTTGTTGCACAGTAACTAAACTGACCAAAACGAACCAAAACATCACTATTGGGTCCAAAAACGTGGATTGGGTACGTTCGTTTCGTTTCTGGCCCGAAAATGTGCATTGTTTCATGTAAGGCCCGAATCGGTGCATTAAGTGCAACCCCGGCATGATTTGTTGCACAATAACTAAACTGACCAAAATGAACCAAAACATCACTATTGGGCCAAAAACGTGGATTGGGTGCGTTCGTTTCGTTTCTGGCCTGAAACTGTGCGTCGTTTCGTGAACGACACGAATGGGTGCATTAAATGGAACCCCAGCATGGTTTCTTGCACTGTAACGAAACTGACCAAAACGAACCAAAACATCACTATTGGGTCCAAAAATGTGGATTCGGTGCATTCGTTTCGTTAACGACCCGAATGGGCTGTCTCTTATACACATCTAGATGTGTATAAGAGACAGGCCCGAACCGGTGCATTAAATGCAACCCCAGCATGGTTTCTTGCACTGTAACGAAACTGACCAAAACGAACCAAAACATCACTATTGGGTCCAAAAATGTGGATTCGGTGCATTCGTTTCGTTAACGACCCGAATGGGCTGTCTCTTATACACATCTAGATGTGTATAAGAGACAGGCCCGAACCGGTGCATTAAATGCAACCCCAGCATGGTTTCTTGCACTGTAACGAAACTGACCAAAACGAACCAAAACATCACTATTGGGTCCAAAAATGTGGATTCGGTGCATTCGTTTCGTTAACGACCCGAATGGGCTGTCTCTTATACACATCTAGATGTGTATAAGAGACAGGCCCGAACCGGTGCATTAAATGCAACCCCAGCATGGTTTCTTGCACTGTAACGAAACTGACCAAAACGAACCAAAACATCACTATTGGGTCCAAAAATGTGGATTCGGTGCATTCGTTTCGTTAACGACCCGAATGGGCTGTCTCTTATACACATCTAGATGTGTATAAGAGACAGGCCCGAACCGGTGCATTAAATGCAACCCCAGCATGGTTTCTTGCACTGTAACGAAACTGACCAAAACGAACCAAAACATCACTATTGGGTCCAAAAATGTGGATTCGGTGCATTCGTTTCGTTAACGACCCGAATGGGCTGTCTCTTATACACATCTAGATGTGTATAAGAGACAGGCCCGAACCGGTGCATTAAATGCAACCCCAGCATGGTTTCTTGCACTGTAACGAAACTGACCAAAACGAACCAAAACATCACTATTGGGTCCAAAAATGTGGATTCGGTGCATTCGTTTCGTTAACGACCCGAATGGGCTGTCTCTTATACACATCTAGATGTGTATAAGAGACAGGCCCGAACCGGTGCATTAAATGCAACCCCAGCATGGTTTCTTGCACTGTAACGAAACTGACCAAAACGAACCAAAACATCACTATTGGGTCCAAAAATGTGGATTCGGTGCATTCGTTTCGTTAACGACCCGAATGGGCTGTCTCTTATACACATCTAGATGTGTATAAGAGACAGGCCCGAACCGGTGCATTAAATGCAACCCCAGCATGGTTTCTTGCACTGTAACGAAACTGACCAAAACGAACCAAAACATTACTATTGGGTCTCAAAACATGGATCGGGTGTGTTCGTTTCGTTTCTGGCCTGAAACTGTGCGTCGTTTCGTTAATGACCCGAATGGGTGCGTTAAATGCAACCCCAGCATGGTTTCTTGCACTGTAACGAAACTGAAAAAAACGAACCAAAACATCACTATTGGGTCCAAAAATGTGGATTCGGTGCATTCGTTTCGTTAACGACCCGAATGGGTGCATTAAATGCAACATTTGCATGGTTTTTTGCACAGTAACGAAACTGACAAAAACGAACCAAAACATCACTATTGGGTCCAAAAACGTGGATTGGGTGCGTTCGTTTCGTTTCTGGATCGAAACTGTGCATCGTTTCGTTAACGACCCGAATGGGTGCATTAAATGCAACATTTGCATGATTTTTTGCACAGTAACGAAACTGACAAAAACGAACCAAAACATCACTATTGGGTCCAAAAACGTGGATTGGGTGCGTTCGTTTCGTTTCTGGATCGAAACTGTGCATCGTTTCGTTAACGACCCGAATGGGTGCATTAAATGCAACATTTGCATGGTTTTTTGCACAGTAACGAAACTGACAAAAACGAACCAAAACATCACTATTGGGTCCAAAAACGTGGATTGGGTGCGTTCGTTTCGTTTCTGGATCGAAACTGTGCATCGTTTCGTTAACGACCCGAATGGGTGCATTAAATGCAACATTTGCATGGTTTTTTGCACAGTAACGAAACTGACAAAAACGAACCAAAACATCACTATTGGGTCCAAAAACGTGGATTGGGTGCGTTCGTTTCGTTTCTGGATCGAAACTGTGCATCGTTTCGTTAACGACCCGAATGGGTGCATTAAATGCAACATTTGCATGGTTTTTTGCACAGTAACGAAACTGACAAAAACGAACCAAAACATCACTATTGGGTCCAAAAACGTGGATTGGGTGCGTTCGTTTCGTTTCTGGATCGAAACTGTGCATCGTTTCGTTAACGACCCGAATGGGTGCATTAAATGCAACATTTGCATGGTTTTTTGCACAGTAACGAAACTGACAAAAACGAACCAAAACATCACTATTGGGTCCAAAAACGTGGATTGGGTGCGTTCGTTTCGTTTCTGGATCGAAACTGTGCATCGTTTCGTTAACGACCCGAATGGGTGCATTAAATGCAACATTTGCATGGTTTTTTGCACAGTAACGAAACTGACAAAAACGAACCAAAACATCACTATTGGGTCCAAAAACGTGGATTGGGTGCGTTCGTTTCGTTTCTGGATCGAAACTGTGCATCGTTTCGTTAACGACCCGAATGGGTGCATTAAATGCAACATTTGCATGGTTTTTTGCACAGTAACGAAACTGACAAAAACGAACCAAAACATCACTATTGGGTCCAAAAACGTGGATTGGGTGCGTTCGTTTCGTTTCTGGATCGAAACTGTGCATCGTTTCGTTAACGACCCGAATGGGTGCATTAAATGCAACATTTGCATGGTTTTTTGCACAGTAACGAAACTGACAAAAACGAACCAAAACATCACTATTGGGTCCAAAAACGTGGATTGGGTGCGTTCGTTTCGTTTCTGGATCGAAACTGTGCATCGTTTCGTTAACGACCCGAATGGGTGCATTAAATGCAACATTTGCATGGTTTTTTGCACAGTAACGAAACTGACAAAAACGAACCAAAACATCACTATTGGGTCCAAAAACGTGGATTGGGTGCGTTCGTTTCGTTTCTGGATCGAAACTGTGCATCGTTTCGTTAACGACCCGAATGGGTGCATTAAATGCAACATTTGCATGGTTTTTTGCACAGTAACGAAACTGACAAAAACGAACCAAAACATCACTATTGGGTCCAAAAACGTGGATTGGGTGCGTTCGTTTCGTTTCTGGATCGAAACTGTGCATCGTTTCGTTAACGACCCGAATGGGTGCATTAAATGCAACATTTGCATGGTTTTTTGCACAGTAACGAAACTGACAAAAACGAACCAAAACATCACTATTGGGTCCAAAAACGTGGATTGGGTGCGTTCGTTTCGTTTCTGGATCGAAACTGTGCATCGTTTCGTTAACGACCCGAATGGGTGCATTAAATGCAACATTTGCATGGTTTTTTGCACAGTAACGAAACTGACAAAAACGAACCAAAACATCACTATTGGGTCCAAAAACGTGGATTGGGTGCGTTCGTTTCGTTTCTGGATCGAAACTGTGCATCGTTTCGTTAACGACCCGAATGGGTGCATTAAATGCAACATTTGCATGGTTTTTTGCACAGTAACGAAACTGACAAAAACGAACCAAAACATCACTATTGGGTCCAAAAACGTGGATTGGGTGCGTTCGTTTCGTTTCTGGATCGAAACTGTGCATCGTTTCGTTAACGACCCGAATGGGTGCATTAAATGCAACATTTGCATGGTTTTTTGCACAGTAACGAAACTGACAAAAACGAACCAAAACATCACTATTGGGTCCAAAAACGTGGATTGGGTGCGTTCGTTTCGTTTCTGGATCGAAACTGTGCATCGTTTCGTTAACGACCCGAATGGGTGCATTAAATGCAACATTTGCATGGTTTTTTGCACAGTAACGAAACTGACAAAAACGAACCAAAACATCACTATTGGGTCCAAAAACGTGGATTGGGTGCGTTCGTTTCGTTTCTGGATCGAAACTGTGCATCGTTTCGTTAACGACCCGAATGGGTGCATTAAATGCAACATTTGCATGGTTTTTTGCACAGTAACGAAACTGACAAAAACGAACCAAAACATCACTATTGGGTCCAAAAACGTGGATTGGGTGCGTTCGTTTCGTTTCTGGATCGAAACTGTGCATCGTTTCGTTAACGACCCGAATGGGTGCATTAAATGCAACATTTGCATGGTTTTTTGCACAGTAACGAAACTGACAAAAACGAACCAAAACATCACTATTGGGTCCAAAAACGTGGATTGGGTGCGTTCGTTTCGTTTCTGGATCGAAACTGTGCATCGTTTCGTTAACGACCCGAATGGGTGCATTAAATGCAACATTTGCATGGTTTTTTGCACAGTAACGAAACTGACAAAAACGAACCAAAACATCACTATTGGGTCCAAAAACGTGGATTGGGTGCGTTCGTTTCGTTTCTGGATCGAAACTGTGCATCGTTTCGTTAACGACCCGAATGGGTGCATTAAATGCAACATTTGCATGGTTTTTTGCACAGTAACGAAACTGACAAAAACGAACCAAAACATCACTATTGGGTCCAAAAACGTGGATTGGGTGCGTTCGTTTCGTTTCTGGATCGAAACTGTGCATCGTTTCGTTAACGACCCGAATGGGTGCATTAAATGCAACATTTGCATGGTTTTTTGCACAGTAACGAAACTGACAAAAACGAACCAAAACATCACTATTGGGTCCAAAAACGTGGATTGGGTGCGTTCGTTTCGTTTCTGGATCGAAACTGTGCATCGTTTCGTTAACGACCCGAATGGGTGCATTAAATGCAACATTTGCATGGTTTTTTGCACAGTAACGAAACTGACAAAAACGAACCAAAACATCACTATTGGGTCCAAAAACGTGGATTGGGTGCGTTCGTTTCGTTTCTGGATCGAAACTGTGCATCGTTTCGTTAACGACCCGAATGGGTGCATTAAATGCAACATTTGCATGGTTTTTTGCACAGTAACGAAACTGACAAAAACGAACCAAAACATCACTATTGGGTCCAAAAACGTGGATTGGGTGCGTTCGTTTCGTTTCTGGATCGAAACTGTGCATCGTTTCGTTAACGACCCGAATGGGTGCATTAAATGCAACATTTGCATGGTTTTTTGCACAGTAACGAAACTGACCAAAACGAACCAAAACATCACTATTGGGTCCAAAAACGTGGATTGGGTGCGTTCGTTTCGTTTCTGGATCGAAACTGTGCATCGTTTCGTTAACGACCCGAATGGGTGCATTAAATGCAACATTTGCATGGTTTTTTGCACAGTAACGAAACTGACCAAAACGAACCAAAACATCACTATTGGGTCCAAAAACGTGGATTGGGTGCGTTTGTTTCGTTTTTGGCCCGAAACTGTGCATCTTTTCATTGACGGCCCGAATCGGTGCATTAAATGCAACCCTAGCATGGTTTCTTGCACTGTAACGAAACTGACCAAAATGAACCAAAACATCACCATTGGGACCAAAAACATGGATTGGGTGCGTTCATTTCGTTTCTGGCCCGAAACTGTGCATCGTTTCGTTAACGACCCGAATGGGTGCATTAAGTGCAACCTCGGCATGGTTTTTTGCACTGTAACGAAACTAACCAAAACAAACCAAAACATCACCATTGGGTCCAAAAACGTGGATTGGGTGCGTTTGTTTCATTTCTGGCCCGAAACTGTGCATCGTTTTATTTAAGGCCCGAATCGGTGCATTGAATGCAACCCCGGCATGATTTGTTGCACAGTAACTAAACTGACCAAAACGAACCAAAACATCACTATTGGGTCTCAAAACATGGATCGGGTGCGTTTGTTTCATTTCTGGCCCGAAACTGTGCATCGCATCGTTAACAACCCGAATGGGTGCATTAAATGCAACATTTGCATGGTTTTTTGCACAGTAACGAAACTGACAAAAACGAACCAAAACATCACTATTGGGTCCAAAAACGTGGATTGGGTGCGTTCGTTTCGTTTCTGGATCGAAACTGTGCATCGTTTCGTTAACGACCCGAATGGGTGCATTAAATGCAACATTTGCATGGTTTTTTGCACAGTAACGAAACTGACCAAAACGAACCAAAACATCACTATTGGGTCCAAAAACGTGGATTGGGTGCGTTCGTTTCGTTTCTGGATCGAAACTGTGCATCGTTTCGTTAACGACCCGAATCGGTGCATTAAATGCAACCCTAGCATGGTTTCTTGCACTGTAACGAAACTAACCAAAACGAACCAAAAAATCACTATTGGGTCCAAAAATGTGGATTCGGTGCGTTCGTTTCGGTAACGACCCGAATTTGTGCATCGTTTCGTTAACGACCCGAATGGGTGCATTAAATGCAACATTTGCATGGTTTTTTGCACAGTAACGAAACTGACAAAAACGAACCAAAACATCACTATTGGGTCCAAAAACGTGGATTGGGTGCGTTCGTTTCGTTTCTGGATCGAAACTGTGCATCGTTTCGTTAACGGCATGGTTTTTTGCACTGTAACGAAACTGACCAAAACAAACCAAAACATCACCATTGGGTCCAAAAACGTGGATGGGTGCGTTTGTCTCGTTTCTGGCCCGAAACTGTGCATCGTTTCGTTAACGACCCGAATGGGTGCATTAAATGCAACATTTGCATGGTTTTTTGCACAGTAACGAAACTGACAAAAACGAACCAAAACATCACTATTGGGTCCAAAAACGTGGATTGGGTGCGTTCGTTTCGTTTCTGGATCGAAACTGTGCATCGTTTCGTTAACGACCCGAATGGGTGCATTAAATGCAACATTTGCATGATTTGTTGCACAGTAACTAAACTGACCAAAACGAACCAAAACATCACTATTGGGTCCAAAAACGTGGATTGGTTGCGTTTGTTTCGTTTCTGGCCCAAAACTGTGCATCATTTCATGTAAGGCCCGAATCGGTGCATTAAATGCAACCCCTGCATGATTTGTTGCACAGTAACTAAACTGACCAAAACGAACCAAAACATCACTATTGGGTCCAAAAACGTGGATT
>OAMR01000500.1:1009190-1026516 GCA_900205405.1 Echinochloa crus-galli | reverse complement strand
GTTGAACCTTCCTTGCGCATTTCCTCTGTCAAACCAGGAATTTCGGCTATCTTCTTTTTATCAGCTTCAATTTCAGCCGATAAGTTCTTCAATTCAGCTTCCAACTCAGCCTTCCTGGTTTCTTTTGACTCAAGTGCAGATTGGAGGCTGGTTAGCAACTCTTTATTGTTTTGAACCTGTGAATGCAGATTTTTCATAGATTGTTTGGCCATGGCTCTCTTTTGCTCTAAATCTGACTGAAACGATTGGTTCCTCAGAGCCTGCTTCACTGCAGCAAAGTGATTGTCCAGCTTGGAAACTGGATCCAAAGAAGCTCTGATGTCAGCAGGAAGGTCTTGATCAGTAGATTCGAGTACATCCCTCAGGAGATCAGCGTCCTTGACTTGGTCTTGAATATCTCTGTGCAGCAAGGAGAGAATGTCCTTCAATTTTGCCTGAATTCTCTCTGATGGAGCTTGACTGGACGATGTTTCTTCTCCTTGTTCAATATTGAATTCATCCACAGCAAAGGAATAGCTGAGTGATGAAGCAGCTGCTGCTATAAACGGAAGATATTTGAAGAAATATTATCCTAGCATTGAGATTGATCGTTGATTAAGACACAAATTGCTAGAAATAATGGAAATAGCCGGCATTCGGGAAGAAGCCGCCTTCAGAGCAAAAAATTTCCAACAGGGAAAAATGGCCAATACTAGATTGTATTGCCCTTAGTGCTAACAATATACATCAT
Organism: Echinochloa crus-galli; assembly: GCA_900205405.1. Lineage (NCBI taxonomy): Eukaryota > Viridiplantae > Streptophyta > Magnoliopsida > Poales > Poaceae > Echinochloa > Echinochloa crus-galli. Next base: position 1,025,786 of record OAMR01000500.1, on the reverse strand, counting down.
CAATTCAGTGGAGATATCACAGAGGAATCACAAAAGATAAACTTTATTGCCGAAATTCAATAATCCCTGGTACAAACTACTGAGACAACTTGTTCAAGACAGACTGGGGACGAACTGAATCGGCAATCAAGGTGTTCAATATCATCGATGCTTCCGCAAAAATCCAAACGTGATGGAAAGAATTTCGATTGTTGCGGAAGCTACTTTTAATATTCAACCATCCCTAAATACAAACTACTCAAAAAGCCTGTTCAAGATAGACTGGGGATGGATTGAATCGGCGACGGCAGCGCCATGGCCCTCGAGGCGCTCGATGGAGGTGTCGATGTCATCGACGTCTTCCGGGTTGCCGTCGGCGAAACCGGCCGGAAGTATGGAGTAGTCGCGGCCGGTATGCGTCGACATGGCGACGAGGCCCACAGCAGCACCCAGGCGAACGCCATGAAGAGCCACCTCGTCGACTCGGCCTGCTACAGCACCGAGGCGAGCCTCTGGTGTCTCTCCAGGAGCGTTCACCTTGTTCGCCAGCTCCTCCACCAGCGCCTTCAGCCGATTGAGCTCAGCATCCCGATCTGCGAAATTACAAGTGATGACAGATATAAATGCTATTTGAAGACAGATTGAAACTGAGCAGATTGCAGGACTTACCGTCGATGGTTTCGAGCAACTGTTTGCAGGAAGGCCTACGGGCCCAAGGAAATAAGATGTGGCTTTCTCCTCGATTGGAATCTAGAGTTCGGCAGCTAAGGCCTGTCAAGAACCGAAATAGGGCATATTCCTAGAGGGGATAATGAAGAAGCAAACAGATTGGCTCAGAGTGCATCGGGTTACAGAAAAAATCAAGAAGTATTTGCCACTGATGACTGTGCTTTCGGGAGTGATCTGGCAGAAGATGATTGGAGGAAAGAAATTGCTGATTATTTAAAAGATCCATCTCAAAAGGTCTCTAGAAAGCTCAGGTATAAAGCTATAAAATTTGTTCTTCTTGATGGAAGTTTATATTATAAATCTTTGGATGGGGTATTGCTGCATTGCTTGAATCAAGAATAAGCAAAGAAATTAATAAGTGAGGTTCATGATGGATTGTGTGGAGCACACCAGTCGGCTTACCGAATGAAGTGGGTTATTAGAAGAACTGGTTATTATTGGCCGACAATGTTGGAAGATTGCTTTGAATATTACAAGGGATGTCAAGATTGTCAAAAATTTGGAAACATTCAGAGAGTTCCAGCGTCAGCTCTGAACCCTATTATCAAACCATGGCCATTCAGAGGATGGGGAATAGATTTGATTGTGCTTTTAGGAACAGATTATTTCACTAAGTGGGTTGAGGCAATTCCATTAAGAAAGGTGGCATCGGAGAATATGATTGAATTCGTTAAAGAACACGTCATTTATAGATTTGGAATGCCAAAATTATGATTAAAATTATACAAAAGAAAATTGATCAGAAGCCAAAGAAGTGGCATTCGGTATTCAATGAAGCTTTGTGGGCTTACCGAATGGCTCCTCATGGATCTACAAAGACGTCTCCTTATGAATTAGTATATGGACATCATGCTATATTTTTCATGAGTTGATCGGCAAGATTGTGGAGATATATATTGATGATGTTGTGATTAAGTCATTGGATCATGAATCACATTTAGCTGACATTGGACGAATTAGAGGCAAGAGGATTTGAGTTTTAAAGATTACAATGATTTAATGATGGACGAATTAGAGGATTTGCATATGATTCGTCTCAAAGCCTTGGAAAATATTGAGAAAAATAAGATGCGAGTTGATAAATATTACAACAAAAAGGTGAAGGTCAAGCAATTTGCAGAGCGAGATTTAGTTTGGAAAGCATTATTGCCGATTGGGACTAAATACAATACATTCGGTAAATGGTCCCCAAATTGGGAAGGTCCTTTCAGAGTGGCTAGATGCATGCCTGGAAATGCATACATTTTAAAAACTTTACTAGGAGAAGAGTTTACTGCTGCTATAAACGGGAGATATTTAAAGAAGTATTATCCTAGTGTTGAAATTGATCGCTGATTGAAGAGTTAAAAGTCAAAATAACAGAAATAGCCGGCATTCAGGAAGAAGTCGCCTTCAGAACAAAAATTTCCAACAGAGGGAAAATGGCCAATACTAGAACGTATTGCCCTGAGTACACACAATTGACATCATGGGATCAACAAAATCATCACAGAGGAGTTGCAAAAGATAAGCGTTATTGCCGAAATTCAATGATCCTTAGTACAAACTACTGAAATAGCCTGTTCAAGACAGACTGAGGATGAATTGAATCGGCAACAGCAGCGCCATGGCCATCGAGACGATCGATGGAGGCATCGATGTCGTCGATATCTTCTGATTCCCGTTGGCGAAACCAAGCGGCATCCTGGAGTAGTCAGTACCGGTGTGTGTCGACATGGCAACTAGACCCGCAGCGGTGCCCAAACGGACGCCATGAAGGGCCACCTCGTCGATACGGCCTGCTACTTCACCGAGGCGAGCTTCTGGCGTGTCCCATTGGGCATTCACTTTGTTCGCCAATGTCTCCACCAGTGCCTTCAGCCGATTGAGCTTGGCGTCATGATCTGCGAGGTTACAAAGGGATAGCAGATTAATATCATTTGAAGACAGATTGAAACTGAACAGGTTGCGGGGCTTACCGTCGATGGTCTCGTGCAGCTGCTTACGTTCGTGTTGCCACTCGAGGTCCGCAATCCCAGCTTGTTTGGAGATGACTTCCAGTTCGTGACGAGTTTCAGTCTCGTCTCGCTCCCTCATGAACCGGCGGGCATCGCTATCTGAATAGCGTAAATCCCAGCTGGACCTGGAGGACCGATTGGATGAACTCGAGGAATTTACTTATGATGGAATCATAAGGATGATGGGCGGGGATGGGAAAGTTATTTTTGGAGGTTTATTGGTGCCCCACTTGTCTAGTAAGAATTTTGAAAAATCTGGGGAAAGAGTGAGAAAAGGCAGACAATCTCCACCTCCGGCGAGCGCCGGCGCGGCTTCCTTCAGCTTCGTCGGCGGCCGGTCGCCGTCTGTTGTCGGCCATTTGATTTATTCCAAGAATGAGGAAGAGCATGCCGAACATCTTCGGATCGTACAAGTGCGGCCACGGCACGGCGTCGTTCCGGGGACCGTTGGGGCATTGTATCCAAGGGATGCGGGCTCTGTACACAATCCGGGGATTGATGGGAACGGTTGAGGTGTGAAGATCCGTCGAGGTCTTGCACTTCGTGTGTTTAGGTTTTCCCTTGCAAGGTTAACAAATCGATTCGAATCGTCTGTCTCTCGCAGTTTACTGAGACTGCTTGATCACTATGCTGCACTGAGTAAAAAGTTGAAGAAGAGCTGGATATTGGATAAATGTTGTTGCTTAAAATTGCTTGTACAACATGTTCTTTCAGCTCAAGTGCAGGTTGCAAATTGGCTAGCAGCTCTTTGTTGCTCTGGGCTTGAATATGCAAATCTTTCACAGATTGCTTGGCTGACACCCTTCTTTGTTCTAGAGCTGGTTGAGAAGATTGATTCTTTAAAGCCTGTTTCGCTGCAACAAAATGATTGTCTAATCGAGAGACTGGCTCTAGAGAGGCTTTGATATCACCAGGAAGATCTTGATCAATGGATTCAAGCACATCCCTTAGAAGATCAGCATCCTTGACTTGGTCTTGAATATCTTTTTTGCAGCAAGGAGAGAATATCTTTCAGTTTTGATTGGTTTTCTTCTGTTAGAGCTTGACTAGAAGATGTTTCTTCTCCTTGTTCAGCAACCAAGTCATCAAGGGCAAATGAATAACTGGTTGATGAAGTAGATTTTTCCTGAAAAAGAAATTCTTGCTGAATTAGTGACAAATTACTGGAGAATTGAGAGGAATGGATGGCTGTGCTTACCTCATTTCTTATTTCTTGAATGGGAGAAGAAGATTTCTCAGGCTCAATAAGAGGGTCTTGAGTGCCATGCTGAGGAGAATTTCTTGGTAAAGCTTCTGGTTGAGGAAGAGCTGGTGAAGTCGGGGCTGAATCATGGTGAGAAGAAGAGCCCTCCAAAATTTGATCCACCAAGGCTTGTTCTGCAACTAACAAGAGATAAATGCCGATGTAAAAAAATGAATGAGATGGTAAAAATTTATACCAGTTGATGGAGCATCGGCAGAATCTGTGATGGCTGCTACTTGCTGTGTCTGAGCCTGAAATCATAAAAATAGAGATGAGCAAGATGAAGAATAGCATTATACTCAAAGGGGGGAAGTTCTAACCTGGATGGCTCTCCTGCTGCTTGTTCTTTTCTTTTTTGCAGCCAAGGGGGCAAGTAGAGAAGAGGTTTTCCTCTTGACAGAAGATGGCCTGATAAGAGTTGGATCAAGAGTAGCCTGCCTAGACATCAACTGAGCCAAAGTATGAGATTGATGCCCTAAAGCAGATATTGGACCTGCAATCTTGTATGAGATTGCCCTAGCAAGGGGGGCAGGTACTATGTCCTGCAGAATGACATAGTCAGAATCAACAGTGAATATTATTAAAACAGATGAAGGGTGAGCATATTACCTCTGAAATTGGCTGGTAGTCAGGCATTAGTTCAAGACAGAGGGGATGAATTGGCATATTGAAAATGTGATCATGGAACTCTTGCCACCAGAGGGTGAAAGAAGGATGAGTAGATGCTATTGGCACAAAGGGTGCATGTGCATAGATGGTAGAGCAACATCTGTAGTCAAAAATCCTTCTTTTTTCTGTGGATTCTGTTTGTGTTCGTAGCGAAGCGTAGATTATTTCTAGCTCCTGTTTTTGTACTGTTTTTACTGTTTGGTGTGCTGTTCTAATAGAATTACTTTTGCTTGCATGTGATGATTGTTTTGGAATGCGTGCGTGATGTTCGTGTCCAGTCGGTGAGCCCGTAGCGTTGGACTACGAGTACGTTGAGGGCGTGCCGGAGCAGGACTTTCAGCAGCAGCCGTACTCCGAGGAAGGCAAGTTATAGCACGGACAATCCTTGCTACATACTCACTTTTTATACAATGTTCATTTTATACGCATGTGTCTAATATTGTTTACCATTAAGGTTATTCCTAGCATTTATTTCCCTGTCCTTGTATTCCTATGGGTTTTTGCATATGGGTAGTATTTTGCTAGGCGCAACTACTGTCACTTTTACTTAACTGTTAAACTTGTATTAATGGTCCACTTCAACCTTAATATTAAAACTTGCTTTTTAGCAACTTGGATCAGGGAGCTGGGGCTTGCGTGTTTTGCCTGGTCCCAGTGTCTCTCCCTAAGGACTGGTTCGTAAAAGCGGCAACCTGGGAGCCTGTCGCCGAAACATTTTTGTTGCATTCATGCCGCTGCATTGAGTTTTGGCTGTGTGGTTCAAATAAGAATTTAAATCCAATTTGAATTCGAGTTTGAATTGCGCTTGTTTGAGCCCTAGAAAAATTGTTTTAGCCATAGTTCGTTTTTGCCCCTCCAACTTTCCTTCTGGTTCGCTTTTGCTCCCTCCTCTATTTTTCCTCCCGAGCCAGCCCGGCCCAGCCAAACCGCCACCCAGCCCGCTCCCCCTCTTCTTTTGCTTGGCCCAGTCGTTCGCTCGCTCGGCCCAGCGCCCGCGCAAAGTCTATTTTGCCTCCTCCCGCCTCAGGAACCGGCCCAGCTGGCCCAACAGCCGCGGCCCGCTCTCCCTCCCTCACCGCTCGCTGCCGGACGGGCCCCGCATGGCAGGGCCGTCCCCTACCTCCGGCCGACGCAAGCTCAAGCCGAGCTCAGTCGCGCGCCGCCGCCTCGGCCCGCCTCTGGCCCACCCCGCGCGGCCCCTGGACCCTCTGGAGCTTCGCGGAAGCTTCCTCCCCCGCCCCCTTCCTTATTCGCACGGCTCCGTAGATGGAAGGCCACCCCCGGCATGGAAGGCTTGCGCCGCCGCCGCCGTCCCCGATTCGTGGCTCGCACGCCAGGACCCCCTCCCCGGGGCTATAAAAGCCACCACCGAGAACCCCAGCCCTCATCCCCTCCTTCGCTCCAAACCGACCCGAGCCAGCACCCCCTCCTTCTTGCCGGGCGCTGACGCCTCTGGCCACCGCCATTGTTGCTGCTCCGCCGCCTCCGCTGGTCGCCTGGTGAATTCGAGGCCACGTGGAGCATCCTCTCGCCGAGCCGGAGCTTTGCCGCCACGCCTCGTCGTCGGCCCGCCGCTGGAGCGCCTCCCCCACGCAGGCACAGCGCCGCCTTCAACCATCCGAGCTCCGCCGCCGTCGATCTCCGGCACCAGCGACTTCCCGTCCGCTCCGAGCCACGCCGCAGCATCGCGCTAAGGTAAAGATGGCCTTGAGCCTCTTCTCGGTCGCTCCCGCGCCTCGATACCCCGCCACCACTACTCGCCGTCGCTCGCCTCCGCCAATCGTCGTCGCTAGCCGTCGCCGCCGTGCCTCGGGCGACTTGGTCTAGCCAGACGCGTTCGCCGCGACTCCCTGAAACCGTAGCACCAAACCACGTCGAATACCGTGCCCCCTAGCGCCGCCGCAAATCGCTGCCGCCGGCGACCATCCCCGCCCAAGCGAACCTCAGCCGTTAGATCGGAAATCCACGGCCCAAATTAAGTCTGACCAGAGCCGGTAACGGTCAACCTTGGTCAGCGCCGGCTTATTTTCTAAAGACCCCCTGTCCTTTTTCAAAATTAACCCGCGATCCAGATTCATTCAAAAGTATTTACGATTAGGTCCTAATTTTCATGAAAACCCCCCTGAGCTTTGTAAAAATAACACCCCGAGGTCCAGCCTTGCCCTTTTTGCGAATAAACCCTGCTGTTTTTATGCGTAATTATGTTTTAGCCCCTGAGTTTTTGCAAATAAGCCCCTGTAACTTTTAAAACTTTGCCAGCAAGCCCTCGGACCTTAGAAAATCCATAACTTCTCCGTTTTAGCTCCGATTTAGGTGATTCTTGCGCTCACGTGTTCGTAGCGAAGCGTAGATTAGTTTCGAGCCTTCTTTTATTCTGTTTCTACTGTTTGTTGTATTGTTCTTAGTTATTCTTGTTTGTTTGCATGTATGTTGTGCTCGATGATTGATGCGAGTAGAGGGACGCCATCAAGAGCATTCAAGGAGAAGAATTGAAGATCAAGACCCGAAGATTAAAAGTGTATAAACTGGATTTGAGGCAAGCAATAGCACGGACAATCCTTGCTACCTATTCACCCTTTAATCATTTATTTCATACATGCATGTGTCTAATTTGAGGTACCTTAAGGTTGTACCTAGTTTTATTTATCCTATTCCTTGATTTACCTGGGTTTTTGCATATGGGTAGACTTTTGCTAAGCGCAAAGGAACCAAAGAGGGTCAGCAAAGCCTTTGGAGAGAAGCTCAAAGAGTTCACCAATACTCTTGTCCACAGATACAGTAGAGGCAGGTTCCCCATAAGTTTGATAGCCTTTGGTGCTTTGAGTTTCCCCTTCCTTGTAATTGACTGAAGGAAAATGCCGACTGTTGATATCAACTGTAACAATCTGGTGCATATACAATTGCAGCCACATCTGAATGAACCACCAGGGGCCATTGACACAAGGAATTTTCTTGTTGTTATGCATCAGGCAAGTGGTTTGATGGAGCATATGATAAACACTTCCAAGCAAATATTTCCCAAGAGGGATGAGTGTGCCAGCAGCCAAATCTTCAGCCCTGACGATGTGGTTCAGGGTTGGCTCATTAGCTTTGCCACAGAAGATAAATCTGCAGAGCCACATGTTCAGAAAGGCCCTATATTCAACATCAGTCAGAGGACCATCAGACATATAATTCTGGATATATCTCTTGTATCCAACCCCTGTTCTTACTCCTGTCTGCTTGGAGGACCCTTTATGGTCATATGGGTGCACAGTTCCTGTAACATTCAGGCCGGTCATCATGTAGACATCGGCTAAGGTAGGGGACATTGGGCCATGGCCTTCGATGGATCTTCATGCGACAAAGGTGGTGGAGCAGGTATCTTATTGATCTCACCCAAAGGAGAAACATTTGAGTTTGTTGTTCCTATTCACAATCGCCGATCTGTCCATGAATCAGCCATGACGATGTGGTTCAGGGTTGGCTCATTAGCTTTGCCACAGAAGATAAACCTGCAGAGCCACATGTTCAGAAAGGCCCTGTATTCAACATCAGTCAGAGGACCATCAGACATATAATTTTGGATATATTTCTTGTATCCAACTCCTGTCTTCACTCCTGTTTGTTTGGAGGAGCCTTTATACTTGTATGGGCGCACAGCCTCTGTAATATTCAGGCCGGTCATCAAGTAGACATCGGCCAAGGTGGGAGACATTGGTCCATGACCGAAAAGGAAGGCATTTGCGCCATTGGACCAAAAATGGCAGGCTGCAATCAGAAGATTCTCATTCCTAGGAGTTTCGGCTAGAGACAATTCCAAGCAATGAGAAATACGAAGATTGTCCCAGTTCTTCGCTAGGAGGCTTTTGTCATCAAAAATCCTTTTATACCAGTTCCTCCAGCCAGCAATTGGGGGCAAAGGCCAATTCTTGAAGGTATCTTGCCATTCATGAGGCTTGGTCAAGGAGGTCTTGAAAGGAATCCTCTGGGATTCGGCAGCAATAAACTCAGAGGGGTCTGAGTCTCCTACAGGTCCGAGGAAATAGGATGGTGCCTTTTCTTCAATTGGAATCAGAAGTTCGGCAGCTAGGGCCTATCAAGAACAGAGAGAGGCGAAAAGAAAATCTAAAGATGCGATTCAAAAGGATGATGCCGAATGTACTTAAAGAAGATTGAGAATTACCTAGAGGGCTTGATCTTGGTGCGCCATTTGAAGATTGAAGCTTGTAGAGGTCGATGAACTAGGGTTTGGATCTGGACGAAGCTTCGAAGATTTAAGAGAGGAAAAAGCGGGGATTGAGCTGGGATAACCTAGAGACGTTGAATATTTATGGTCAATTCCGAGATAAAAATATCTTTTGTCCCGAAATTGAAGGGGCATATGTTAACACCAAAAATTGGCACCTAAAAGAGGCTGACGAAGTGGGCCAGATTCGGTAGAAAGATTCCATTTGGCAGGAAGGCCTTCTTCGAAGCATTCGGCAAAAGATGCTCTGCGGTCGGGAATCCGTCATCGTTCGGCAAAGGAACTGTTCCACAGTTGGAAACGGATGCATTCGGGAAAGCGTGATGACGTGGATTGAATATAAGGAAGGAGCCGATTTGATGAAGAGTCTGAGATGAATACGGCGCTGCGACATATTTCTTTGGAAATAAACATTTGTAATCGTAATCGACTAGGAATTGTGTCAAAACCAGGGCATAAATATAGACCCATGGTGATTGTAATAGGGACAGAACAATTACACAACAAACCGGCCCTGCGCCAACTTTTCGAGTCTTTTAGTCGTGTCGTCGAGTTTCTTTCGAGGGGAATCATCGATCCGTCGACCTCCGTAAGTATCGACAACCTTGTATCATGCTTAGTATCATGCGGTGGATTTAGGCTTGATTCAAGAAGGCCTTCTTGTTAGATCATGAGCCATGCGGTAGGCTAAGGTTTAGCTTGAAGCAAGTTATCGGCTCTATTAGATTTTGGCAAAGATCTAATAGATTCATTAAGTTACCTTGTGTTATTTGGGTTTTACTTTATGTTTAATTCATATAACACCCTTTTTGCCCAGTCTAGATTGGTTAGGTTCGGTTTTGATTCATCGCAAGACATGACCACGTTACCTTACATAGCCGAATTCGAATCAATCTAGATTGCCACGTGTCGCGGGTTCAAACTTGTTGATTTTGTATGGATCTTGACAGAGCCGGGTATCATGCGGTAGATGCAGGTTTTTGGGTCGTTTTAGAACTAATCATCCGGTGGATTAGAGCTCGAAATCGATCTGATAGGTCTATCAACATCGACGAAGCTTGTTCCTTCTTCATGGAACCCGAATCGGCTATCTAGCCGTATTCGGCAGTCCCTCAATGAGTGAAAACATGTTCGTAACTTTGTTTTAAATAATGAATGCTTCTAGCCTTCCACGTTTAGAGTATATCATGCGGTAGATTGATCTATTCTTGGTTGGTGGTGTGATTTTAAACAAGTTGTATCATGCGGTGGATTAACTTGTTTGATTCTACGCCTGACGGGTTCGAGGGTATCTAGACATGCGGTAGACTAGTGCTTTTAGACCTATGCATTCTTGTTTATTAGAGATTTACGATCGTGCTTTCACATTTATCATGCTTTATGCCCGTTAATCGGTTGTATTTAAGTATTGTAACGATCATCTAATTAAATACCGATCTTTCATCATGATGACGTCATGCGGTCGGCAGCATGCTTTCTTACGTGCTTTGCCGAATATGCTATGAATGCCTGTATTGCTGACAGATAGCTTGTTCATAGCTATATGCCGATCAAGATTGGCCTTGCAAGCCGTAGAGATGGAACTGTCTGGTATCATCCGGCATGTTCCAGGTTTTATATCTAAACATTTTTTCTTCCTTTGTCAGTTTCAGGGAAAATTGACTGGCACGCTTACAGGATTCAGACGATCGGGCACGTGTGAAGCCAGCTGATTCGGCTTGCTGTGTGCTTGGCGTGAGAAGCCGATTTTGCGTCAACACACTTTTTGGCACGCCCGGTGGGACCACAAGCTTTGAAGATGCCTGATTTAAAGGATATTATGGACGTTACTCTTGAAGAATTGCCTGAGGAGCATCAACAGATGGTGAAAACTGCTGCAGAACAATTCATCAAGAAGTGTTTGCTGTCTTTTGCCAAGAACAGGAGTGGTGCACCGTTTCTCAAGACAGACCTGCCAAGAGTTCTACTGCCTGGACAATCTGATCTTAATGAAGAAGAAGAAAGGGAGAGGTTCTCTGGTCTGTTATACAAAGCTCTGGGAGATACAATGACCAATCATAACGCTGCATTCTTGAACAGCTTTAGATGCATAATGATCAGCATTTTTGGTCAACAAGTGGACAAGCCTTTTGAACAAGCATATGGGCAAGTTGGTGGACCAACATATTTTAATGTTCAAAAACCTCATGGTAAAGGAGCTGCTGAAGAAACTGGAACTTCTGGTTCCAAGGGTGCGAATGGTCAACCAGTTCAACAAGATCCTCAGCAAGCAATACCAAAACCTCGCACATATGGTGAGGCGGCATTCGGCACCACAGCAAATCCACCTGCTTCTGCTTACAAGATATCTCCTTTGAATAACAGGTTGCAGAGGGATATGTATGGGAATGGATATACAGAATTCATGGATTATAATGCTATTGATGCTCTCCCGAATCCTGGATATGCTAATACAGGAATGCCCATTGGAAGGCCAGGAAATCAAGATGCCAATGTTGACCTCATGGTACAAAAAATGGCCGATGTGTTGCAAAATCAATTCGGTCTGAAGCCCAAAAATCAGGGGTACATGTACTCCTCTCCTTTCCCAGAATGGTACCAAAGAGTGTCATTGCCTAACAGAGTCAAGGTTCCTACAGAATTCACTAAATTCTCAGGGCAAGATGATACTAGCACTGTGGAGCATATAGCTAGATACTTGATGCAGCTTGGAGAAGCCTCAGCAGATGAAGCCTTTAGAATCAGATACTTTCCTTTGTCATTGACAGGTCCAGCATTTACATGGTTTGCTACTTTGCCTGCTCAATCAATTTGTACTTGGAAGGATCTGGAGCAGAAGTTCCATGCTCATTACTATACTGGCAGCACTGAGAAAAAGTTGGTTGATTTAACTAGCTTGAGGCAGAGAAATAATGAAACACCTACAGAATTCCTCAAGAGATTTAGGGAAACAAAAAGCATGTGCTTTTCTCTGAACATACCTGATGATCAATTGGCTGGTATGGCTGTAGCTGGGATGCTGCCTGCAATTCGTGAAAAGTTATTCGGGATGGAGTTTGAAGATCTGGGTCAGTTGTCACAAAAACTGGCATTAATGAGTAACCAAGCATATGGTTTCAAGAAAGATGGCAGATTTGCCAAACACAATGATGTAGCTGACATTTATAATCAATTCCTTGAAAGAGCAGACCAAGGAGATGAGTATGAAGACAATGAAGAAATAGCTGCAGCAGAGATAATATGGGGCAAAGAGCCAGTTACAGTGAATCAGAAATGGATCAAACAAACCAAGGGCACATATGATTTTGATGTGACTAAGGCAGACAAATTGTTTGATTTTCTTGTGAAAGAAGGCCGAATCAAATTACCAGAGGGGCACTCTATGCTTCGGCCTGATGGTGTGAGAGATAAGAAATATTGCGGATTCCATGATAGAAATTCTCATTCCATCAATGAATGCAGGGTCTTTAGAGTGAGGATTCAGAAAGCTATCCAGGAGGGACATCTAAAATTTGACAACAAGATGAAACTAGACAGTAACCCATTCCCTCAAAATATGATTGGGTTTTCAGTCAACATGGTGAATGCTGTTAAGCCTGAAGAAAAAGGAAAGATGAAAGTTTTGACTTCACAAAAGGCAAAACAAAATGGCTCAGTTGATCCCGCTCGGCAAATCACGATTGAGCAAATTCACAAGAAAGAACCTCGTTCCTTGAACAGTCGGTCTGAAATTGGAGAATCTTCCAAACCAAGAGTTACTACACGTATTCTCCTCAATAAATGGCAGCGTCAGCAAGAAAAAGAGCGCTATCAGAGGCGAAAATATGAAGAAGAGAAAAGAAGGCACGAAGAAGAAATGTATAGGGAAGAGCAAGAAGAGTACGTTCGGGAACAAGAGCGCGCACATTGGGGGTGTGCATTTTTCAGACACTGCTGGAATGAGGGTTTAAAGCTTCCCACATGGAACAATTGTCCTGAATGCAATGATAGACGTGATGAATACAGGCAGGATACTGTCAATCGCCGATCTGTCCATGAAAGAATTGGCAGAATACATCCCAGTGATAATCGGCGTTTTGAGACATATGAGAATGATAATCAAACGAGGAAGAGGTATGCTGACCACAGATGGATTGATCATGAAGAGGAAGATGATCATGGTTATGTATGGCAAAAAGGACAGTGGTGCCCACCTGGTTTGAGGAAGAGTCAAAAGAGAAGAGTGCAACGCCTAAGAAATCAAGAACTAAAGCAAGCAGGAACTAGGATAAAATCAATATGGCGCCCAAAAGACAAACCTGATGAACATGGTCCTGCGGCTCCCACATGCATGGTATGTTTCTTGCCGAATGAATTTATAGCTCCGGCTAATCAAATTGTACAGGAGGAAATATTGCCAGAGATAGATGAAGCCGAGCAATTGGGGTTAATGGCACAATTAATGCTGGAGAAGCAAGCTATTTTCGATAAACCAGCTAAGAATCGCCACATGAAGCCACTGTACTTGAGGGGATTTGTCAATGGGAAGCCATTAACTAAGATGTTTGTTGATGGTGGAGCTGCTGTCAATGTGATGCCATACACTACATTCAGAAAGCTTGGCATGGGCCCTGGAGATTTGACACCAACAAGCATAGTTTTGAATGATTTTGCTGGAAATCCTTCAGACACTAAAGGATGCGTGCATGTGGATTTGATGATTGGGTCTAAAACTCTGCTTACAACCTTCTTTGTTATTGAGGGCAAAGGATCATATAGTTTGCTGCTTGGAAGGGATTGGATACATGCAAATTGCTGCATTCCATCTACCATGCATCAGCAGCTTATTCAGTGGATAGATGATGAAGTGGAAATTGTCCAAGCAGATGATTCAATAAGCGTGGCTAACGTAGAGCCAGCTTTTTGGGAATATCAAGGCATAGATTGCTTTTCAGGCAAAGATTGGGGAGAAGGTCCTGTTGAACCAGTCAGCGGTGATCAACAGCCGATCAAAGCAGTCGGCTCTCATAGTAATTTTTAATGGAGAATCCAATTGATGGGACTGACGGGAAGTTAGGACGTGGATTTGTGTCGGCTGATAAGCTAGAAGAAGTGGACATTGGAGATGGTGACAAACCAAGGCCGACATTCATCAGTGCTAACTTAGATTCAGTTTTCAAAGAAGAGTTGATTAAATTATTAAGAGAATACAAAGACTGCTTTGCTTGGGATTATTCGGAGATGCCTGGTTTGGACCGTTCTATTGTTGAGCATCGGTTGCCGATCAAGCCTGGTTATAAACCTTACAAACAGCCACCCCGAAAAATCTACAAGGAAGAAGTGTTGGCCGATGTGAAAAAAGAGATTGAAAGGTTACTAGACGCAAATTTCATTCGGCCATGCAAATATGCGGATTGGATCTCTAATATTGTTCCTGTCTATAAGAAAAATGGAAAAATGAGGGTTTGCATAGACTTTAGAGACTTAAACAAGGCTACACCCATGGATGGATATCAAATGCCAATTGCTGACTCATTAGTTGATGCTGCTGCTGGATATAAAGTACTCAGTTTTATGGATGGCAATGCAGGATACAATCAAATTTTTATGGCATTAGAGGATATAGTAAAGACAGCTTTCAGATGTCCTGGACATATAGGGTTGTTTGAGTGGGTTGTCATGACATTTGGATTAAAAAATGCTGGTGCAACTTATCAAAGGGCTATGAATTATATTTTTCATGAGTTGATCGGCAAGATTGTGGAAATATATATTGATGATGTAGTGATCAAGTCATTGGATCATGAATCCCATTTGGCCGACATAAGGAAAACCCTAGAATGCACCAGGAAACATGGGCTTAAGATGAACCCAAATAAGTGTGCTTTTGGAGTTTCGGCTGGAGAGTTTCTGGGATTTTTGATACATGAAGGAGGAATAGGAGTTGGTAAGAAAAGCATGAAGGCAATTGATGAAATTGTTCCTCCAACTAATCTTAAAGAGTTGCAATCATTACTCGGCAAGATAAATTTTGTGAGAAGATTCATATCAAATTTGTCACAGAAGGTGTTACCCTTTTCTTCACTACTGAAAGTCAAAAAAGATCAAAAGTTTGTATGGGGTGACGAACAACAAAAGGCTTTCGATGAGATCAAGGAATACATGAAGGAGCCACCAGTATTGGTACCTCCACAGTTGAACAAGCCTTTCAAGTTGTACGTGGCGGCCGATGCCCAAACTATTGGATCGGCCCTCATACAAGAGTTTGAAGGGAAAGAAAGAGTGGTTGCATACCTTAGCCAAAAATTGCTAGATCCCGAAACAAGATATTCGGCTGCAGAGAAGCTTTGCTTATGTGTTTATTACTCATGTACAAAATTTCGGCACTACTTGTTAAATGCCGAATGTGTTGTATATTCAAAATTTGATGTGATTAAGCACATGTTGTCTATGCCAATTTTAAATGGAAGGATTGGCAAATGGATTTTAGCCTTATCTGAATTTGAGTTGAGGTTTGAATCGGTAAAAGCTGTCAAGGGGCAGATTATTGCTGATTTTATTACTGAACATCGTGATTCATCAATTAGTCTGCTTGAAATTACTCCTTGGGTGTTATTCTTTGATGGATCTTCATGTAACAAAGGTGGTGGAGCAGACTGAGTATGAGGCGTCTCGTTTTTGAGATGATGACCATGGTTCATCGGGAAGTTGGGCTCTCACCAAGGAGCTAGAGATTATGTTGATTCCGAGGCTCGGGTCATACCCTATTTCTTTGTCCATGCCCATAACTTCACAAAAGATTGTTCGGATTCTCTTGGGCATTTTAACGACCTCGGTCGAGGCTTCTGCCTCGTCTAGCCATTCCCGACTCTTGATGGCAGAGAGACGACCTAAGTACTCTCTTTGATATTCTAGTGCTTCCTTGTCGGGTGGTGGATCCTTTTGCTCTACACATTGTCCCCATGGGAGACGTATGGCAAAGTCGATATCATCGAATAGACCATCGTCGAAATCATAGGGAGTGGTGTAGAGTGAAGGATAGTAGTCCAGGCTAGAGTAAGGTTGTGGTTCGAAACGAGCTTTGGGTATGGACGGAACAGAAGAGTTGATGGATTTGGATTGGATTTGTACTGGCTCTTCGGGTTCAGGTTCAGGCTGTTTCTCTTCTTCATCGGGGGGTTCGTCATAGATTCCAGTGTAGGGAGTGTTGTCCAAGATGCGCTCTAGGACTATTCTCGCTTCACTGGGAACCAGATGAAAGAACGACCCCCCTGAAGCAGAGTCCAAGAAAGTGGCAGCTACAGGACACAGGCCAAGGCTGAAATGCTGGAGAACTATGGGTTCCGATAGGCCTAGGTCTGGTCCGGATGCCAAGATTTTCTTGAAACGAGCCGAAGCAACTCCTAACGCTTCTCCCTTTAATTGCTTAAAGTTGATGATTTCCGCTCGGAGACTGGCTACCTTGGAGACCGGGAAGAAGTTTAGGCAGAATTTTTCCTTGAGAACTTCCCAGCTCCCGTCCATAGCACCGACGGCCAGAGAGTACCATTTCTTTGCTCCTCCCGTCAATGAGAACGGGAATAGCTTCCATTTGAGTGTCTCTTGGGTCATGCCCGCAATGACGAGACACGAACAGAGTTGCTCAAACTCGCGCAAATGCGCGTATGGACTCTCGACCTTCGTTCCTGAGAACGATTGCTCACGAACCATGGCTATGAAGCCGGGACGTAGCTCATATGCTTTTTGTCCTTAGTCTGGCCCAACACAGCTCC
>OAMR01000500.1:923723-935436 GCA_900205405.1 Echinochloa crus-galli | reverse complement strand
GGGTATGCAGTGATGGACCTGTCTCTTATACACATCTTTTGAGAGGCCACAACAAGGTAACTCATACAATTCCAGCTCTTTCAATAATCAGCCGTCTCTTAGAGATCTTGTGTTTAGCCAGATAAAAATAACTGAAAATATCAACAAGAAGTTTGCTGCTAATGATAAAATTCTGGAAAACATAGACTCTAGGATGAAATCATTTTCTTCCGCCATGAAAAATCAGCTGAGCTTTAATAAAATGATAGAAACTCAAGTCGCTCAGTTAGCTGCTGCTGTTCCTGTCACTGAATCGGGGAAGATTCCGGGGCAACCCGAGCCTTCCATCGAAACAGTGAATTCTATCACTACCAGGCATGGTAAGGTGCCTCGTAGTATACTCCGCACTAACCACGCAGGGAAGGTCGCACGCATCCAAGTGCTGACACCAAAATGGACTTACCTGCCAAGAGCTGCAAAAAGAGCGATCGTCAAGACCTCTCCGGATAGGAAGGAAGATCCTGGAGTGCCCATCATTCAATGCACGATCTGGAATCGTCGTATTGATGATGCGCTCTGTGATCTGGGGGCCAGCATCAACATCATGTCCAAGGTATTATTTAAAAGTTACGCTACCCTACTCTATCGCCTACTACTGCCCAGGAACAGCTTGCGGACTCAACCATCCGCTACCCCTACTACAAAAAATGTATTGTGTACTTATGATGTGCATGAATGATTTTATTGGATTCTAATAAGCGCAAAACTAAAACCGGATGCAATTGGCACAAAACTCAGAGCCGGATTTTAGTAGATAACAAAAGATTTAGTACTAACAGCGACCACCATGTATAGGCAGGTGTAGTTTAACCAAGACTTGTAAGGCTGGTGCCTATGTTATAAAGAAGTAGTCATGGCATCTTTTGAGTCGTTGTTAACACAACTATCCCTGATTCTTGAATGAAAAATGGAAAACTGAAGCCAGGGTTATGCGCGGATGAAGATATAACTTTATTGATATCTTGAAAGATCAAAAAAGTACATGTCTTGGTTCTGCAATCTACTGCTATGGATAAAATTTTCGTAGATGCTCAATGTTCCAGACATTTGGCAAATCTTCGCCTTCTTGAGTTTGCAGGCGGTATGTTCCAGGTCCAATGACTTGTTTTACAAGGAATGGGCCTTCCCAGCGAGACATGAGCTTATGCAAGCCATCTGTCTTCTGTATTCGCCGTAAAACCAAATCCCCAATGACAAAAGAACGAGGTTGTACAGAGCGTTGATGATAACGTCGTAAGCCTTCGAGATACCGAGTGTTTTGAATGAGAGCTGCCACTCGGGCTTCTTCGATGCCATCAACATCATGAAAACGTTCCTATTGAGCGAGTTGTTCGTCATAATTCTCCAGGCGCGGAGCCTGCCAAAGGAGATCAACAGGTAGGACTGCTTCAGATCCATAGACTAAGAAATAAGGAGTTTGCCCTGTCGCACGACTTGGCTGTGTGCGAAGCCCCCAGAGTACTGCTGGTAACTCCTGAGCCCATTTTCCACCATACTTCTTGAGAGAATCATAGAGCCTTGGTTTTAGACCTTGTAGAAGAAAACCATTGGCCTTTTCGACTTGTCCATTGGCACGTGGATGAGCAACTGATGCATAATGCGTCTCAATCGAGTATTTCTCGCAGTAGTCCTGAAACTTGTCACTAGTGAACACTGAGCCCAAATCTGTGATGATTTCATGAGGTATGCCATATCTATGGACAATACCATCGAAGAATTTGATCAAATTTTCAGCTCGAGGATTCACCAAAGGCTGCGCCTCAATCCACTTGGTGAACTTATCGATGGCCACTATAAGCCACTCGAAACCACCAGGAGCTTTAGTTAATGGTCCTACTAAATCAAGGCCCCAACATGCAAAGGGCCACGATAATGGAATGGTTCTGAGTTCATGAGCTGGAACATGAGCTTGGTGAGCAAAGAATTGACATCCTCTGCATGTCTTGACAATGTCTTCTGCATCTTTTTTAGCTGATGGCCAAAAGAATCCAGCTCGATAGGCTTTCCCGACTAGTGTACGTGATGCTGCATGATTGCCACAAACTCCACCATGAATTTCTTCAAGTAAAGCTCTGCCTTGATCATTAGTGATGCATTTCATTAAGACGTTAACTGATGCTCCTCATCGATAAAGTGTATTGTTGACCACTACATAATTTGCAGCCCTGCGCTTGATTCGAACTTGTTCGCTTTCGGCCGTTGGCAGTTTCTGATCTCGCAAGTACTCGATGAAAGGAGTCATCCAGTTTGATTCAATAACCATGACCTGTTGGTCTGGTGAGGGATGTAGTGTAGTAGTATCATCAGTTGACGACTCCTTTATAGATGGCTGATGCAACTCATGAACAAATATCTCTGCTGGTACGTCTGCTCGTCGCGATCCTAGCTTGGATAAAGCATCTGCTGCCACATTGTAGTCGTGAACAACATGATGGAACTCTAGGCCGAAAAATGTCGCTCAAGCTTGCGTACTTCTTTCACGTAAGCATCCATAGTCTCCTTGGTGGCATCCCAATCCTTATTGACTTGATTGATAGCCACTGCAGAATCACCGTATACACAAAGTCGTTTGATTCCAAGTGATGCAGCCAGGCGTAGCCCATGCAACATTGCTTCATACTCTGCTGCGTTATTTGTAACAGGAAATAGAATCTGCAAAACATACTTGAGCTGCTCGCCTTTTGGAGAGATTAATAAGACGCCTGCTCCACCACCTTCCAATTGCAATGATCCATCGAAATACATGACCCAGTGCTTCGGACGAGTAGTTGTCCTGGAATATTGAGTTTCTAATCACTCAACTGTGAAATCAGCCAAAGCTTGAGACTTGATTGCTTTCTGTGATGCAAAAGTAAGTTCATATGCAGCTATTTCCGCCTTCCACTTGCTGATTCTCCCGGTTGCGTCTGGATTGTGAAAAATCTCACCTAGAGGAAATTTAGTCACCACAGTAATGGGAAAAGACTGAAAATAATGCCTCAATTTCCTAGAGGTGATGAAAATTGCATACAACATTTTTTGTACTTGAGGATAGCGGATCTTGGATTCGGAAAGTACTTCGCTGATGTAATAAACTGGCCTTTGTACTGGAAAAACATGGCCTTCTTCTTTTCGTTCCACCACAATCACTGTGCTGACTACGTGTGTGGTAGCCGCAATGTATAAAAGTAAATGTTCACCTTTGATAGGAGCGACGAGTACCGGGGGAGTAGTCAAATATATCTTGAGATTCTCGAAAGCTTGACTTGCCTCTGCAGTCCAAGTAAACTTGTCTTGTTTCTTGAGAAGTTTGAAGAAAGGGAGGCCCTTTTCTCCAAGTCTTGAAATAAATCTGTTAAGTGCTGCAATGCACCCAGTAAGCTTCTGAACTTCCTTGATGTTTGATGGAGCTTCCATATTAAGGATAGTTGTGATCTTGGATGGATTGGCTTCAATGCCCCTGTGACTTACTATGAACCCGAGTAGTTTGCCTGCAGGAACACCGAAAACACATTTAGTTGGATTAAGCTTCCATTGATATGTCCTGAGATTGTCAAACGTTTCTTGAAGATCATCGATGAATGTTTCAGGTTCTCTTATCTTGATTACCACATCATCAACATATGCCTCTACATTCCTGCCAATCTGTGAAGAAAGGCAATTCTGTATGGCTCGTTGATATGTAGCTCCAGCATTCTTTAAACCGAAGGACATTGTGGTGTAGCAAAAAGCGCCAAAGGGGGTTATGAAAGAAGTCTTGATCTGATCGTCCTTGTTCAGTGCTATCTGGTGATAACCTGAGTAACAATCAAGAAAACAAAGTAATACGCATCCTGCTGTAGAATCTATGACTTGATCAATGCGCGGTAACCCCATGGGATCTGGAGGGCAGTGCTTGTTGAGATCTGTATAATCAACACACATACGCCACTCGTTGTTATTCTTTTTCCTAACCAGGACTGGATTAGCCAACCACTCTGGATGAAAGACTTCTTTGATGAAGCCAGCCGCGAGTAGTTTAGCTATCTCAGCTTTGATTGCATTGCGGCGTTCCTGATCGAAATGTCTTAGCCGTTGCCTTTTGGGTTTAGCGTCTTTGCGAACATTAAGTTTGTGCTCGACAAGCTCCCTAGGAACACCAGGATCATTTCATGAGGTACACCAAATCGGTGAATAATGCCGTCAAAAAACTTGATCAAATTTTTAGCTCGTGCATTGACCAACGGCTGTACTTCAATCCACTTGGTGAACTTCTTTGGACGAGTCGCCCATCTCAAGATCTACAGTCTCGAGCTGTACTTCTTCAGAGGGCTTGAAACTCAAATGCGCCGGCTTCTTGGTTGGAAGATCTGGTTCTTGCTCCACAAATGTCTTGGACAGGGCGAGTACTTCCATCATCTGAGTAGGGACTTGAGCAGCAGCAACGAACTCTACAGCTTCAACATCACAGTCATGGGAGATCTTGAGGTCCCCTTTGAGAGAAAGTACTCCGTTGGGAGCTGGCATCTTCAGGACGAGGTAGACATAATGTGGGATGGCCATAAACTTCGCGAGGGCTGGTCGCCCAGGATCGCGTGATATGAAGTCTCAAAGTCGGCTACCTCAAATTTGATGTACTCGGTCCTGAAATTGGCCGTTGTGCCAAAGGTGACTGGCAATGTGACTTGTCCTAGGGGAATTGCAGCTTTGCCTGGGTCAATGCCATAGAATGTGGATTCCATGGGCTTGAGGTACTTGGTGATGTCGAGTCCCATCTTTGTGAATGTCTTGGCAAAGATGATATTGAGCCCGCTGCCTCCATCAATGAGTACTTTAGTCAGTCTGGCTTGTGCCATGACTGGATTCAATACTAGGGGATATTTGCCTGGATTGGCAAAGTTGGTCCACTGATCAGCCCTAGAGAATGTGATTGGAACTTTAGACCACTTGAGGAATGTAGGAGTAGCTGGTTCTATTGCCATGATCTCGCGGAGGGACAACTTCTTGGCCCGCCTTGACTGGGTAAGGCTTTCACCGCTGAATAGTATCGCAACAACGTTGTCAACCTGCGGAAAACCGCTGTCTTGATCATCGTTGTCATCATCCTTCTTCTTTTTCCTTGGGCTCTTCTTCTCAGGCAGCTCCCGTTTGTCAAACTCCTTCTTGATATGAATGCATTGAGCCATCGTGTGCTTGCCATGAGGGTGGTAAGGACATGGAACATTCAGGATTTTGTCCAAGTCAGGAGCAGATTTCTTTCGCGTAGAACGCTCAACTGCCGCGGCTGTGTTGTCTGGCTTGTGCTTGTTGCGGTTGAAATCGCGTCTGTTGTTGTTGTTGCGGCGATCGGGACTGCCTTTGTTTTGGTTATTGCCACCATTGTTATTGAAGTTGTTGTCCTTGCGTTTATCGAACCGTTCGCGTTCACGATCGTCCTGATCTGCCCAATCTGCAGCCATGGTCCTGAGTTCTGAGATGGTCTCTGGTCGTCGTCTTCCAAACTCGCGATGCAACTCGCGAGCCCACAAGCCGTCATGAAAGCAGTTCATGACTTCTCTATCTGATACGTCCACGATTGTGGCTCTTTTCTCGAAGAATCTCTTGATGTACTTGCACAGGGTTTCACCTTTCTCTTGTTTGCAAGCTGCTAACTCAAATCAGGTTCCAGGCCGCGCCCAGGTCCCTTGAAAATTAGCTGTGAATTTGCGCATGAGTTGTTCCCAGGTGTCGATAGATCCTGGACGGAGACCTTCGAGCCATGTAAGTGGTGTTGTATCCATCATGATTGGAAAGTACCGGACTTTTACGTCGTTGCTGCCACCAGCCATGGTGATTGCAGTCGAGTAGACGCGCAACCACTGCTCGGGGTCTTGCTTGCCTGTGAATTTCTCAATTCCAGTCGTCTTGAACTTTTGAGGTAACACGACCTTCTTGATGCGGCTGGAAAAGGCTAGAAACCCATCATACTTGTCTGACGGAGATTGCTGCCTTCTTCTGCGATGGTCGTCATCATTGTTATCAGAGCGCCGATTTGAGTGGTGACTTGGAGAACCACTCGGTTCAGGGTCTTGGTGACCACAACCAGTGCGGTGGTTACGATCACGACCACGCGGGGGACGATCGGCATTCCCCTCGTCACCTGAAGGGTCGTTATCGGGCTGATCATTCCTGCCACGGCCTTGAGGTCGACGATCCTGCCCACGGTTTTGATCACGTGGTGGGTCTTGTTCCCGTCCCTGCGAAGGCTGTTCTTGATCAGCCGGGATCGGTCCATAGAGTTGCTCGAATTCAGCTCGGCGCCGAACCTCAGATGCAATGCGATTGGCTCTGCTGGCATCAATTTGGGAACGAGCGTCGCGGTTGGCGTTGATCGTATTACGAAGATCACCAGCCGGGGGATTGGCTCTATTTCCCACTTGCGGTGCTGCTGCTGCATTCCCTTGTTGAAGTCGACTTGGGTGAGGAGACGATACGGAACGACTACCATGAGTCCTCTGTCGTTGGGTCATCCCTGGTCCAGCCTCGAGGTGAGGTTGGACTGCCGCTAGCAACCCGAGTACTTGTTGTACTTGGAGCGAAGCAGGAAGAGCTTTGATTATTTCAGCAGCAACCGTCAAATTTGTTGGGGCATCATGTAAGACAGGTTGATCCCCGACCATCTGAAAATGTTGCTCTAGGTTTCTCGTGGCGGCAGCGCTCCTAGCTGCATTGAAGCGCCTCTGTCTACGCTTGATGTTCCTTGTTTGTCTTATTGTCCTTTGCTGATCGGTCTCGTTGGTGACAGTTGGTTCTTCGTCAGAGATGTCAGCCATGAGCTCCGTGTCATACTGGCCACCTTGCCCTGATGCGCCTGCCATGTAAACTTGTTTGCTTGGGTCAGATATATGAAGGCTGAGGGCTCCGGTGAAATTATCTCCCGTTGAATCGGAAGAAGAAGTAATTGAAGCGGTTTTGCCATCCTGGTAAGGTAGCTCTTCCAGTATAGCAGCGCTGATCCTCGACTCGTTGTTCTCTACTGTATCAGTAGGAACCGCGCCAGGCCAATGAACGAGGAGGCCCCCCGATGAGTTGGTTACGATGAGCCCTGAAGGCAGTCGAACCAGGGGTTGCTCAAGGGTGATGTCACACTTATAGTAAGCGCTGCAGTTAAACCACGCGAAGTTATCTGGTGCGTCACTCAATAAGACCGTGAAATCGTCCTCGCTCTCGTCCTCTGATGGTCCAGAGACCTGCTCAGAGTCCAAGTTGCAATCCACAATCTGGTTGATCAATGAGCTTGTCTTGTTCCCTTGCTTCGTGGCGTATATCTGTTGATATGTAGCCGCGGAATTAGGTAGACTGAACAAGAATCGATCTGGGTGGTTATCCGATGGCATAGCCAGCTCGGAGTCCCGACCTCTTTCCATGTTTGGAAAAGAGTTGTATCCAGACTCGACTTGGAGAGTACTGGTAGGAGTTCGAGTCCTTGTCGAAGTCAAACTTGTCGTCGAAGTTGAACTTGATGAACCCGTCGAGATCTGTTCCTCGACGAGATCTTGGAGTGGTTCTGATGGAACCGTCGGCTTCGAGTAGGGCCCCGGTCGATCTGCTTGGAACGGCTCGAAACCGAGCTTGCCATCGGAGACGAAAGTCCATGAGCCGATGACGAACGTCGCACCCTCCTCGATGCCGGCTGCTCTGAAAGTTGATCCCATCGCACCTAATGTCGAGCTTCGGCGAGATCGCACCACGGTGGGCGCCAAGTGTCGACGAATTATGTCGAGCACGTCTAACCGGGGATACCCCGAGGAGTAGATTTGTGTGGGTCTCACCGAGTTCTAGGAGTGAAAGTACACGAACAACACAATTTAGACAGGTTCGGGCCGCGAATAGAGTAATACCCTACTTCCTGTATGCTTGAATGTATTGCACGTGTCGTTGTTGATTGAATTGTCCTCTTGAGGGGGTCCCTGCCCCACCTTATATAGTCCGGAAGGCAGGGTTACAAGTCGGTTTGTATAGTCCTTGTCGTATACATCATGGATAACTACAACAGAGTACTTTGGGGAGTTTCCTATCAATACACGACTAGTTATTCCAATCTTACTATGCCGTCTTGCACCATAGCCGACTGGTTTGAGGTAGTCGGATCAAACTCCTCTCTGCCGAGTAGATTAATCCTCTGGATAAGTGGCCCTAGGGATCCTGGTCCCACAGTCTCCAAATCAAACAAATGAGGGAAGGCACATTCGTTTGCCAATCTAAATATGTGAAGGACATCTTGAAGAAATTTGGCATGGAGGATGCCAAGCCCATCAAGACCCCCATGGCAACAAATGGGCATCTTGATCTTGATGACGGAGGTAAACCGGTTGACACTAAGCTCTATAGGTCTATGATTGGTAGTTTGCTTTTACCTTACCGCATCTAGGCCCGATATCATGTTTAGTGTGTGCATGTGTGCTAGATTTCAAGCCGCACCAAAAGAATGTCACTTAACCGCCGTAAAGAGAATATTGAGGTATTTGAAGTTCACTCCAAATATTGGTCTTTGGTATCCAAAAGGTGCTCAATTTGAATTGGTTGGATATTCGGATTCGGATTATGCCGGTTGCAAGGTTGATAGGAAGAGCACATCCGGTGGATGTCAACTTCTTGGTTGTTCGCTAGTATCTTGGTGTTCAAAGAAGCAAAATTCGGTTGCACTCTCAACCGCCGAAGCGGAATATATCTCGGCGGGAAATTGTTGTGCTCAATTATTATGGATGAAGCAAACACTTCTTGATTATGGTGTGAATTTTAATGGAATTCCTTTTATACGTGACAAGGAGAGTGCCATCAAAATTGCAAACAATCCGGTTCAACACTCAAGAACAAAGCATATTGACATTCGGCATTATTTTCTTAGAGATCATGTAAGCAAATGTGATATCAAGATTGATGGAGTAGGTACGGATGATCAATTGGCGGACATCTTCACAAAACCGTTGGATGAATCTCGGTTTTGCAAATTGAGAAATGAATTGAATGTGATTGACATTTTCAATGTGGCTTGATTTCTATCATTTATGCATATGTGCATGTTTTTGCTTGTACATTTATATGTCATGTTTACCTTGCTAAATTTCTAGTCATATTATTCTCATAAATGTATGCATCATGTGTCAAGCAAAGAACCCTATGGATCCATCACAACAAGTATCAAAAGTTTGCTTTTCGGGCTGAGAAAATTTGGCGTCGCGGACCGTCCGCCAATGGACCGCGGACCGTCCGCAGGGGCCGCGTGGACCGTCTGCCAGTGGTCCGCGGACCGTCCGTAAAATCTCCGAAATCACTCAGGAACTTTTTGGACTTTTTGTTCCAGAGGGTCGGACGGTCCGTGATGACCTGGCGGACCGTCCGCGGGGGTCGGGCGTGCATGGGACCGGCCCCAACGGGATCTAAAGGAGAGGCTGCCCCCCTTCTCTTTCAACTCGTGCCATTGTTCTCCAACCTCTCTCTCTAGTTCTTGGTAAAGAAAAGACCCCATCTCTCGATCTCTTGATTGAAGCACTCCCCGGACCGTCCGAGCACATCTACGGACTCTCTACAGTGTTGTCCACCATGTCATCCGGGTATTTTCATCGATTTCTCTCTCGTTTGGTTTGAATCTAATGATGAATGTGGCTAGGGTTTGGGCTCTTGATCTGAAAATTAGCCATGGGTTCGGAAATCTATCTTGGGGAATATGTTGGATACGGTCTCGTGATGGTTTGGCAAAAGTTTGGTCAAATGTCATTGGTTAAATATTGGGATTTGTGGATTGCAAGATTGAGGATCACTGTTCATGTTCGTCGCCTGTCAGAGCTGCGCGGACCGTCCGCCCGAGCGCCGTGGACCGTCTGCCCATACTTGGCGGACCGTCCGCGATGACTGGCCGGACCGTCCGCCAGGCATTGACAGTGGTGAACTTGGATAGGGTATCTTGGGGCTTCTCTTATTGAATACATATCACATATATATGCATATTGATTATGATGATTATCTTATCACAGTGCTCGTAAGTTTGCCAAGACTTTGGCCGGTCGGTTCAAGAAAGGAGGGACCAAGAATAAAGGTGATGACGGGCCGTCCAAGAGACGTCGGTTGATGATGATGATCTTGATCTCAGTGATGATCCCGATGACAGTGATTATGTGGCTGATACAGAGGTCCAATCCTCAATGGGGCAGCATTCTGAGTACATGGTGGATGAGGATGCAGGGTTGCATCAAGGGGGAGTTGGTATGCATCCGGACATCATTGATATTCATACACACATAGCTCCTAGGAAAGTTTGGCAATCAAAAGACTATGCAAGGGTAAGAAACATCTACTTGCTTATGCTTGTTCTCATAATATAAAGTTATATCAAATGGATGTTAAAAGTGCTTTTCTAAATGGTGAAATTAGTGAATTAGTATATGTTGAACAACCACCCGGTTTTGAAGATCCTAAATTGCCTAACCATGTTTATAAACTCTCTAAAGCTCTTTATGGTTTGAAGCAAGCTCCTCGTGCTTGGTATGAAAGGCTTAGGGACTTTCTTATATCAAAGGGCTTCAAAATTGGGAAGGTTGATACTACCTTGTTCACCAAGAAAATTGGGAATGATATCTTCATTTGTCAAATTTATGTTGATGATATCATCTTTGGATCAACAAATGAAGCTTATTGTGAAGAATTCGGGAAAATGATGTCAAAAGAGTTTGAAATGTCTATGATTGGTGAATTGAGCTATTTTCTTGGTCTCCAAATCAAACAAATGAGGGAAGGCACATTCGTTTGCCAATCTAAATATGTGAAGGACATCTTGAAGAAATTTGGCATGGAGGATGCCAAGCCCATCAAGACCCCCATGGCAACAAATGGGCATCTTGATCTTGATGAGGGAGGTAAACCGGTTGACACTAAGCTCTATAGGTCTATGATTGGTAGTTTGCTTTACCTTACCGCATCTAGGCCCGATATCATGTTTGGTGTGTGCATGTGTGCTAGATTTCAAGCCGCACCAAAAGAATGTCACTTAACCGCCGTAAAGAGAATATTGAGGTATTTGAAGTTCACTCCAAATATTGGTCTTTGGTATCCAAAAGGTGCTCAATTTGAATTGGTTGGATATTCGGATTCGGATTATGCCGGTTGCAAGGTTGATAGGAAGAGCACATCCGGTGGATGTCAACTTCTTGGTTGTTCGCTAGTATCTTGGTGTTCAAAGAAGCAAAATTCGGTTGCACTCTCAACCGCCGAAGCGGAATATATCTCGGCGGGAAATTGTTGTGCTCAATTGTTATGGATGAAGCAAACACTTCTTGATTATGGTGTGAATTTTAATGGAATTCCTCTTTTATGTGATAATGAGAGTGCTATCAAAATTGCAAATAATCCGGTTCAACATTCTAGAACCAAACATATTGATATTCGGCATCATTTTCTTAGAGATCATGTGAGCAAAGGTGATATCAAAATTGAAGGTGTTGGCACGGATGATCAATTGGCGGACATCTTCACAAAACCATTGGATGAATCTCGGTTTTGTAAATTGAGGAATGAGTTGAATGTTATTGACATTTCAAATGTGGCTTGATTTCTTACACATATGCGTGTGTGTTTGCATATACTCAGATATAGATGCTCTTTTACTAGCAATGACTTTGTAGTAACCTCTCTTGATGGAAAGGAAAACATCTTTACGGGATTGAGTCCTGAGAGTCTCTAT